>SNQJ01S0003760.1:225993-237870 GCA_010110895.2 Picea sitchensis | reverse complement strand
TTGAATTATGATGTACAAAAAATACTGACAATTTGTTGGTTGTATGCAATATATAATCATTGAAGGAAAAATGGTATTTAGCATGGTGCTTGCTGAAATCCATAAGGAAAACTACATTCTATTATTCCAATAACGATGAAAAATTATGAAATAGATTTTCATATTTTGGGAAAAGTCGAATTCCTTATGAAATTAATTTTATTTATGAAATGGAATTTTTATAATGCTCTCTCATGATAAATACATGTTTATGATGTATATGAGATGATAGTGATTAAAGTTGGAACTCCTTGAGCTAGAGTGCTCTGAGACTTCCTGTTCGTCCTGTGCTAGATCCTTGCAAGGGAAGCTGAGTCGCCGATGAACTGTTGGACAGTGAAGGTGCAGACTACCTTGGGTTGTATAAGCATGTGGGGAAGAGAGACTGTTGGTTGGAGTGCTACTGAGGTTTGATACCTTGGCGTACACTATGTTGATATTGATTGTGATCAGTGGTTATCCTGAGAAGCCATTGTCCTGATGGAGTCATATTCCATTCTTGGGGATGATATGTTGCTAAGAGTTTATCAACAGTGAGATATAAGGCTAGTTGGAACATCAAGGATATACATCGAGTTGCTTCTTCAATGAATTTTAATTGAAGCATGTAATAAGGAACAATGAGTTGAATTATTTCCTGAAGTAGCTCTATGGAATAGAGCAATTGACTTCAAGTTGTAGTATGGGTACTCAAATTGGTGATGGAAAGTAGAGCACCAGATGGATAACAAGCTTTTGATAGCTAAAGCTTGGAGATTTTTAAATAATTTGAATGGTACATGGTATATAATGCACTGACGATAGTGCATAAATAAGGGGAGGGGATTGTAATATCCCCAAGTTGAACCCCAACTATAAATATAATAATGTATTTAAGATGGTGAGTTGTTTTATATCTTTTTACTATGCACATTTCATGGCATAGTGCCTGCATGTACTGCGCAGTAAAATGAGGAAGTGTGCACATTCCAGGATACTACATGCAACATCTTAAGTGTGTGCGATATTGAGGCCAGCGATCCTCTGTGTATATGCTATATTTTATAGGCTAGTGAGCCAGTTATTATAATCTAGGATGCTTATGTTTTTATTAGGCCGAAGAGCCTAGACGTTAAAGGCCAGTGTGCCTATTTTTGTACATGTCTCATAATTAATAAAAATACATCGTTGTGTGTAGACCAACCATGATAAAAGAGATGGGGGACTAAAATCCACTAGTCAGGGAAAGGGTGGGGGAAAAAAATTAAGGAAAAGGGCTCAGCTAGGGAGCTTAAGCCAAAAAAGAAGGAATATTATATTAATATTTCTTAAAGTATAAAGTTTGGATAATTATGTTATCCTAAGTTCTAAAGTTGGGGACAAGTGGGTAAAAGTAGCTCCCAACATGACAAGTGTAAAGTTGGGGACATGCATACATATTGTGGGGTCTTAGTTCATTTTCATACTTCTTCCATCATTCTTGGGATTATGCATTCATCCATGCAGCCATCTGAGGAGATTTCACTCACGTAGTCAGTTGACCTCCATAACTTCATGTCACTGTACCTAAACCTGTATCCATAGCCATATCTATTCATGTAGTTGGGAGTGTGGGATCTGGACTGAAGAAACGAGTTGTCAGGTCCGTGGGATATTGAAGAGGCGGGTTGTTAGGCTTGTGAGTAATTTCTCTCTGGGTGAGAGAATTGTTGGGAGGTGACTTCCTGAAAAGGTGTTGAATTGCAACTACAGGGTTCAGAGACTTCATGTTCAGCTTGTTGTTGAAGCCCTGGAAGGGAAGTGGGGAAGCCAAGGGACTGTTGAGTAGATAAGGGAAACACTTCCTTGGGTGGGACAGGCATGTGGGGAATGAGAGACTATAGGTTGTTAGTTGAGTTAGCACCTAAGATGGAGTATTTCCTGTTGTCTATGAGCCTTTAGCCTGGTTAGGAATCCATTTACCTGGGTGGACTTTAGTCCCATCTCGGGGGTGACTCATTGTTGAGAGTGATGAAGAGTGTAGTCTAAGGATGGGAGGTTCATGGATGGTTTGCACGGATTTGGTGAAAATATTTCCAAGATAAGTACTAATCATGTGATAAATTTACATGCTGCATTGTTATTTACGTGCTTATGTTACGGTTTACCATATGTGTGATTATAACTATCTATATGTTTATAGGTATTTCCCTATATATGTTGCATGTCTATGTTTACTTTTATTTCAGTATGAAATCGTATATTTACATAATGTAATTATTCATTTTCATTTATATGTAAAGCTTCTGCAAGAGTGTTGTACGTATATGTTATAATTGCATGCAATTTGAAGAGAAAATTTATGTGGCATACCTTAGTTGAATACTAGGTATGTTACAGTATGTTCCACAGTGAGAGAATGAAAGTGTTCCCTCGTGTAGCATGGCCTAACCATGGGTGGCCGGGGAATTTACACATATCATGTAAATTTTTATATTGGTGTTGTTTGCAACAATATTTTCGTTAAGAGAACCCTTGTTGATGAGGGAACTTCAACATGTGTAATGTTCTTGTAATTTTGGAAAGCATCGTTTCTCCTGAGTTTACCCCCTCTCCTACACTCTTGACTGGCTTCGATGGATGTTTGTTTTAAACACATGGTATGATTCCTTATTTTCCAGTTACATTAGGGGGATTTTTTTTATGTAGAGGTTGAAGTAGTCGACGTGATGCTCGGATATAATATGTTATTAGGAAGAATTTGGACATATTCCATGATGGTTGTCATTTTGAAAATATTCTGGATTATATGTTTTCCCCATGAGAAAATAATTGTGATCATTAATCAGGTGGAATCCAACCTTTTTGATGTGGCAACTAGCCCCGGGAACACCATCTCCTAGATAAAAAACTCTCAGGTGGAAACTGAGAGTATCGGTTGTGGAATATTCCCTTCACTTATGGAATATTTTGATTCTCCCACACCGATTTCATATTTTCATGCTACTTTGTCTGGTTTCCATGAGCCAAGATCTAGGAATCCCATCAATAGGTTCACTTCATTTATAATGTCGTATATGCATGACCCATGGACACTTCCCTTGTTGTCTAGTTTGGTTTAAGATGGAGTCCATCCTGGGATGGCCGAACCCTTGTTTGTAGTGGTAGTATCTTACCAAGCCATTCAGTAGGCCATGAAAGACCCATATAAAGCTCCCATGGTCATGGAGGAGGATGATATTTTTATTGATCCTATTTGGGATAAAAAATATTGAATCTCCCAAGAGGATAGACATGACTATTGTAACTGGAGGTCGCAGATGCCCAGGAAATTTTTTGAAAAAGAATTACTGACTCAAAATTGTCTTGGAAATTGGGTAGGATGTTTATTCACTAAAGAGAATATGAAAACAAAGATATGGACTAGGAAGTATTTGATGATGACAATGCGAAACAAGATCTACATGCATGTGGCATGTACAATTTGTTTCAAATTGGTGGCATGAGAGCTGAAAGAAAACTAATGAATCTCTTGATTGACTATTGGCACCCTAATGCCGAGGCATTTATGCCTGTTGGGAAATCACTGACTAAAATCGTGGAAGATATTTCCTTCATTAGAGGTTTTTCTAGGAGAGGGGAAGTGCCAAACTTTGAAACTCGTGGAGGAGGTGGGTGGAGTATCAATGACTAGATTAATGAGTATTGTAATGTCGACATTGAGAAAAGTGGATCTCAAGTTCCTATCAAATAGATAAACAATTGGAGTCTCCAAGTAATTATCTATACTATGGTTCATATTGTGGGATCCAACTCTTTACACTTGGCATCACGAGCACAAATGAAACATAGGTTTAAATGCTTAAGACCCACGATGTATTGATGAAGTATAAAAATGCTCAACTACATGAAATCACAACTCACTGATTGCAAGCTTAGGAAGACCAAGAAATTTGGCCTCGACAACGTCCTATGTACTTTATTATTTGAGCAGGTTCCTATGATGATCCCAAAGACATACATACGAGGACACTTTCAACCATGACCAACCATGGTTCAGATGGGTTTAGTTGTTAGCTCGACTGGAAGGTGAAAAAATGTCCAATCCATATGATGATGAATTATTTAGTTGGCGGGAGTGGCAGACTCCCTTCATTGATTATTAATCCTATGCCAAAATCAACTTCACTGATGATCCATATGTCATCATTCCTCCTAAGGATGATCCACATGACATATGTAAATTTTTTTGTGTTATTTAATTTTTATTTTTCAAATATATATATATAGACACACACACACACACACATATATAGAAACACAACAAGTCCTATATTTTGTGAGATCCAAACTACTCACAAGTACTTTACTTTTTATGTAGATAGAGCACCCCTGAGGTCGGATAATATCGCGCGACATAGTCGACGAGGAATATAGGTGGAAGGCCCTAGGGATGATGCAACTAGAGCCTTGGGTAGTGTGGGAAGAAATTTTGAGGCCCTCACTCGAAATGTGCCTATGGCTACTATTGAAGACCTCCCTATAGGCATGCAATGTCATGTCATGGGGGTACCCAAGCCATGAGTCAGACTGTTCCGGTGTTTGGAAAACATTGTCGTTTGTTATGATAGAGTTCATCGGCCTTGGGCCTGAATATATTATGTGATCATAGAACAATGTTTGTACTTATATGCCATTATATGAAATTTAGGGGAAAGGGGCCCCACATTTTGTACTTCTGGATCCCATATATATATATATATTTACTTGAAAATTAAAATATTCACATTTGAATGTGTGAGCTTATATTACTGGTGATACAAATTCCAATATAAAATATAAATAGCATAAGGATATGCTAGTTCATTGGATCTCCTAGGAACATTATCATAAGTAATAACATCAAATGAATTTTCTAGAAGACGTACCCTAAGAAAAAGTCGTAACAACACTGGATCATGTATTCGATATATAACATTCAACATTGAGACCACCAACTGCAAGTCCAAGAATACTTGAAGGAGATTAATTCCATGTGACAATCCATCTTGCAAAAGCTCAAAAATTGTGTTATACTTGGAGACATTGTTAGTATTCACCCCGAGACACACACCTCCAGTGGAAAAAAGATGGTTAAAAGGAGAATAGACTACCTACACAATGGATTCTAAATGTCGATTATGGAAACTAGCGTTGTCTGCAAATCCAAAGTAGAACAATGTACAAAAGAAGCAATAAATTGCTAATAAAAAATATGTACAAAATAGACAATAGTTAAAAAAAGTGCTAGTGTTAGAACCTTTGGGATCAAGCGTAGTACTTCTTAATATAGAGACCATTTATGGGCTCCTATAGTACATTTCCTTTGTAATACGTGAGTTGATAAGATCCTTTATCCAACACTCATCACACAACATATGGGTCATACCACATCGGGTTGAATTTACCTACCCCCATGGGTTCCTTATTCTGGTCATGGACCAACACAAGGTCTCCCCAAGAGAAAACCTTAGGACAATTGGATTTATCATATTGATATTTAAAGAACTTCTTGTGCGCCTCATTTACTAAGGCTGCATATTGGCGTTGCTCATCAAGATGTTTGAGATAGACTCGGAATTCCTTGATCTGTGTCATATTAGGAAGGAGCTCGAACATGATTTTTAGCGAAGATACCTCACATTCAATTGGAAAAACTACTTCCACCTAGGGAACAAGTTGGAAAGGCGAGAAACCAATATTTGTTTTGACCAAGTTCTGGTAAGCCCACAATGTTGGATATAGTCCACCTCATGCCGATACAATGTGTTTGTGATAATGAGGTAGTTTTTATCCATGTGACGAACTCGTCGTCACTCATCTCATGAATAGGTGGGAGGGAACTTCAAAGTATGGATATATATAGTAATATCTCCATACCATGGGTTACACGAAGAGAAGAGGAAAATATGCTCATCCAGAAATGAATCTGTCATTTTTCTTTCCTCATTCTCAACTGGGAACTGCGACATTAACTTGATGAAGCCCAAATAATTCTTAGACTTCATGGATGCAAATTCAAAATCGAACTCTTGAATCACAATAATCCATTTATTTTACTTCCTGCCAACAATTCACCTAGTCAAAATGTATTGGAAAGGATTAATAGTGGTGATAACAGTTGTCTTACGTAGCAGAATGCAGTGTTGAAGTAGTTGGAAAACATGAAACATTTCTAGTGAAAAAATTTCAACATGAAAGTACTTGATTTCAGGACCTATCAATGCACGACTTAAATAATATATTACGTTCTCTTAGAGCTCATCATCTTCCTAAACAAAAACCATGCCAATCGATGATTCAATTGCTGCCAAATAAAACAAGAAATATCGATTGTAGTTGGGGGGTCTCAACAAAGGAATTGAAACTAAATCCTTTTTAAATTCATCGAACGAAACTTTTGTGGCTTCATCCCAATAAAATGGGAAACCTTTCTTTAAATGGTGCATGAAACCTTTCATTACGTTGGCATAGTCCGACACAAATCATCGGAGGAAATTTTCCTTTTCCTATAGGATCTGAAGTTGTCTAATCATATGCAAGGGAGGCAACTGAATTATTGCCTCAACCTTTAAGGGGTCAACCATGATCCCCCTTGTTGAAATAATTAATCCAATAACACGATCGAAGTTCCCACAAAGTATACAGTTTTGTGTATTCAATTGGATCCAATAGTAACAACATCATTCAAAAACCAAGTGGAGGTGTATGAGATGTTGGGATATTTTCTGAAAATGAGTTGTTATATCATATAAGTATGAATGCATTATATGATTCAAGTCATGAAAAGTGAACATCATGTCCCGTTGGAATGTAGCAACAACGTTTTTAAGACCAAAGGGTGTCTTATTATAAGCGAAGGTTCCAAGGGGAATATAAATGATTTCTTATTCTCGTCCTCTGGATGGATTTCAATCTGGTTGTAATTGGAAAAACCATCCATAAACAAAAATATTTCACTCCCTACACACTCATCTAATATATGGTCAATGAATGGTGTCAGAAATTTTATCTTTGGGACAAGGCTTATTTAAGTCCTAGAAATCCATGCAGACACAAATTTTACCCTTCTTTTTATCAAGAAAAACTAGGTTGGAGACCCATTCTGTCAAAGGAACGGGGTAGATGAAGCTCACATTAAGCATATTTTTCACATCAGATTTGATTGTCACTACCTTCCTAGGGTTTAAAGGTATCAAGTTTTGTCGAACCGACTTTGCGTTTTCGTAGGTTTGAATTTCATGTTGAACTTACCGAGGATAAATTCCATATATTTCCTTGTAAGACCATTAAAACATGTCTCAAAACTATTAAAAAAGTGTCATGTACTAAAAAATATCATATTGTGAGCATTCTTCTTCAATGAAGACGGTTTCAACGACGTCGATATTCCTAGAGATGTTGATGGGGATTGTCTTCGATATATTATCCATATTTCCTTCAGCATACACACAATGTGATGCCAAGGGATTGACTGTCCCATCAACACTTCTAACGATATTTGACTTAAACTCACCACTCTCTACCCAATTGATTTGAGGAAATATGATATGTGATGAATATCCCCCCATGGAGTTTCAACTCCGACCATTGCCTCTATAATATCTTCATTTGATGGTAGGACAATGTCTAAATATTATTGATCCGTTTTGATTTGACCCAAAGTCAAGGGGGAAATATATCGTTAATAATACCTTGTTGTAAGTTATCCTTTATGTTCTTATAGCGTAGATCTGATTTGGAAACTTCTAAAATTCTGTCGCACAGATCTTCTTGGTAATCGCTAATGGTTGTAGCATACATCTCATGCACCCTCCTAATGAGTGAATCAACTACCTTGTTCTCTTTTCCTATGATATGCTTGATGTCAAAGTCATACTCACTAAGGAACTGTAACCACCTAATTTGTCTTGCATTTAAACTTGGTTGTCAAACAAATATTTCATACCAAAATTGTATGTTCTTAGCTCAAATATTTTACCCATGAGATAATGCCTCCACATATTCAAGGCATGCACTATAGATTCCAATTCTAAATAATGAGTAACATAGAGTCTTTATTTTTTTTCAAATTCCTTGATTCGTAGCATACCGCATTTCCATTCTAACTCAGGACTCCACCTATTCCTTCCTTGTCTTCATCTGTGCACACAATGAAGTCTGCATTGGGATCAACAATTCTCAAAATTGGTTCACTTGTTAACAAACTCTTCAAGTGCTGAAAAATCCTTGCACAATCCAGAGTCCACTCAAATCATGAACCTTTCTTCTACAGGGACGTGATTGGATGTACAATGTTTGATAATCCTTCAATAAACCTTATGTAGTACCGTGCTAGTCCCATAAAGGATTTGATCTATCTGAAATTTATTGGCTTTGTCCATTCCTTAATGGATTTTATCTTCACTGGGTCTGCAACTATTCCTTCCTCTAAAATGATATGATGCAAGTAATGCATATGCCTCTGGTAAAATGAACATTTTCTCAACTTTTCATAAAGAAGATTCTCCCTTAATACTTTAAACACCATCCTCAAGTGTTTCTCATGCCCTTCTTCAAACTTTGAGTAAATAAGGATGTCATCCAAAAATATAATGAAAAACTTATCTAAACAACTTATGAAAAATCCTTTCATTAAACACATGAAGACTATTGGTGCATTCGACAACCAAAGTGGCACCACTGTAAACTCATAATGACAATAGATTGTTCTGAAGGTATTATTTTTTATGTCTTCCTCTTTTATTCTCACTTGGTGATATTTAGATTGAGATCAATCTTGGAAAATATCCTTGCTCCCCTTATCTGATCAAATAGATCATATATCCTTGGAAAATGATACTTGTTCTTCACTTTTACCTTGTTCAATTGTCTGAAATCGATACAAAGTCTCAACGTACTATCCTTCTTCTTCATGATAAAAAATGGTGTAGCTGAAGGAGACATACTTGGGCGTATATACCCCTTCTTCAAAAACTATTCAAGTTTCATTTGGAACTCCTTTAGTTATGGTGTACTCATCTTATAAGGAGTCTTGGATATAAGATATTCTCTCGGCATGATATTTATAGAGAAGTTGATATCTCCTTTCTTTGGTAACCCCAGTATCTCTTTAAAGACATCCTCAAATTCCTTCAGTGTTGCGCAATCTTCTACACTTGACACTTTATCCATGGGTGCATCCTGCATGCACACTACAAATACTTGACACTATAGATTTTCTTCAATTGCAAGGCTGAAATTACTTTGTTACACACAACTCTTGGAATGGCTTGAACTGTTCTCAAATTTCCTTGCTCATCTAGGAAAATAAATGCCTTATTATAATAGTCTATAACAACATGATGTTGTTCCAAATAATCCATGTCAATGGGACAAGATAAAATGTATGATATTCAATTCAGATTTTGTGCGTTTTCCATTCATTTCTATTGGAAATACCTTGACCATCACATTAATTTTCCTTTTTTCCCTTGTAGCTAACTACAACAACCAAGGTTTTCCAATTTTGATTCTCAGAAATTTTAATCTTTCTACCATTTAAGGATATAAATAACTATGGATATTTACTGATTCAATTAAAATAGAAACGGGTTTGTCATTAATCTTACCTTCCACTTCGATCATGTGCGATTGAAACTCATCTTGATTTTTGTCCAAGGATGCATAAATTCTAGGTACACTTCTACCCATGTCTTCAACTATCGCACATTGTCATACATTGCATGCAATCATCTCTTTTTCACTTCTTTGAGGGAAATCTCTAAACATATTATTTTCGTCACAACCCCAACACTTTATTGGTTGCTTCCTTGGCATGGTTTCCATTGCCTTAGTCATTCTGGGCTCCTTGGAAATTTGTTTTTAGTGCATAGTATTTCCGAAAGATGGTGTCTTATCCCCCTTCTTCCTCTGTTCCACCTTGATTTTCATCTTGTCTTCCCAATCCTTTTGGAAATTCGGTCTTCCCCTTTGTTGATCATAGAGACATTTATCTCTCCTTATAGTTTGTTCCAATGTCTTGGGATCATCATATTGTATCTTTTCGCTAATAAATGATTGAATCCCACTCAAGTACCTTTCAATCCTCACTTGATCATCCTTGATAAAATGAACATATTTCAATAGTCTAAAAATTGCCTTTTTTACTTGTCTATGGTCATGCTCCCAAGATTGAGTTCAAAGAACCCTTTGATTTTCCTATCATGGTAGCACTTGGTTAAATATTTATTTTCAAAATATCGTTTGAATTCCATCCAATTACCTTCTTCTCATATATGTGTTGCACTTGCAAATATTGATACCACCACATTGACGCTTTTCCCTTCAGTTGATAAATAAAAATTTACCCTTATGCATGTGAGGAGTAATTATACAACTAAAAGTATTTCCTCATACCCAACAACCACATTTTTGCATCTTCATCCTTCTTATGCTCACCATCAAAAGTAGTAGGCTTGATCTTACTCATTCCCCCATGTAGATCATCCACCCTAGTCCTTCTCTTATGCTTTATAATAGGTGATGGACTTGAACTACTATATGACCCCCGAGATGAATATCTTGGAGAGTGATAGATATTCTTGTCATATTTTTTTTTTCTCCCCTCATGATGACATTTGTGTCTTCCTGACCTACTTATCTATGTCTCCTTATCAATAGTTTTCTAAATTATGTCCAAGCTTTGTAACAACTTGATTTTGAATCCTTCTTGTTCCTCCTTGTCTTCCATAAGCCTGTCGTTATTGGCTTTATAACTTTGGACATCCTTTTGAAAAACGTTTATGGTTTCTACCAAGTTCATGCTCTATTCTAATCCTTCCCTATGTCCATTGAATTTTATACCTTCAACACCCATACCAACGTACAACCTTTCCATTTATTCATCCTAACTATAGGTTCTCTATTCCCATGTGATGCTTTTAACCTCTACATTGATCCTTCCCTGAACTATTTTTTGTGAATTATTCAAAAAATGCAGTCACCACGATTTGTTATACTAATTAATGTGACAATGTTATGAAAGCTATCCACAATTCATCAGAATCCTTTCTTTTATTTTTCCTTTAGATTATTTTTAACATCCAAAATCTATTGTGCACACATGAAAATTATTGTTTTTCATGCATCACAACTCTATACTGCGGAAAAATGGTTTTCCACATAAAATAAATGTTTCACTTCAAAACACCAATAATTAATGCACATGTCTATTTCACACTAATCTTTGACCCATACAAGCCCGATGTTGAACCAATTTCTCTTATACCAGAATGTAACATCCCCAACCTCCTAGGATGGGTCACATCACACAATATCAACTTCTGACTCTAGGATATTCTTTGTAATAGCCTAAGATCACTACTGGACAATGATACTTTAAAATTCCTTGTGCGCAGAAACTAATTATAACTCTCCCTGTTACAAGTAGATTAGATTAACTACACAAAACCTTAACGTACTGCACCCAAACTCATGTTGATTCTCACCCTATGAGTACACTTATTTTAATACAATCATAACAACAAAACAAATGTCACAAATCCTCTATGTGCTTTATCCCTTTAGTACATACATATACTCTATGTGCGTAAACTCTCTACACCCATAATACTACTGAACACACACTCAATTCAATGTTGTATGAATATTCTATCAACTTTGTGTGTGTGGAATATTTGACTGCGCACTCAATGATTCATACCATGCATTGGTATCTTCGAATCATACCACAATTTAACTTACATGAATTCTTAATAACTGTCATACTTCTCATGTGTAACAATATTATACATATTATACATTTAGCTAACATGAAATACTTATAATTGTCATGCCCAC
>SNQJ01S0003760.1:201446-219648 GCA_010110895.2 Picea sitchensis | reverse complement strand
TGAATACATGGCAGCCACTCATGCAAGCAAGGAAGCAGTATGGCTACAAAGATTGTGTTCAGGTATTGGGTTGGTACAACAAACAGTGAGATTAGACTGTGACAGTCAGAGTACAATATTCCTGGAAAAGAACCCAACTTATCATTCGAAGACAAAGCATATTGATGTTCAGTATCACTTTGTGAGAGACATGGTTGAGGAAAATAAGGTGTTGCTGGAAAAGGTTGACACTTTGAATAATGTTGCAGATTCATTGACAAAGTCTGTGAGCACAGAAAAGTTCTCCTGGTGTAGAGTAAAAATGGGCATTGTCGCCCTGGATTGTTGACTATATAATCCCCTGGACCCCTGGATGCAAAGAAAACAATAAGTGGGAGAATGTTGGGTATGTGTTATATTCTTTGCATGTGTGTGTGTGTGGGTGCGTCAGATACAACAACTGCATCTGATGATCCCTTCACCTAGATATCTGTCGTGTGTGTCGGGCAATTTCCTAGGGGGGTCCTAGGGAGGGGTAGGTATGCCCTCCCCTGGTTACGTGCAACATTCAGCACCGGGCAGTAGCCCGGGGCAATGCCCCGAAATTTATTTTTGGGCGGTTTTTGCTATTTTTAGCGGATTTTGCTATGTTTAGCGGATTTGTAAATTAATCCCGGATTAAGGGATTAGGGTTTTAGTATCTACGAAATACCTAAAAACATTGTATATATTGTATGGCGAATGGTGAAATTTGATATAATGAAAATAATAAAAATTTTCCCGGTTGAGGGTTTCCGGTATAAAATATCTGTGTACTCTGTGTATGAGCCATTGATTAATTTCTGTATTTCTTAAGAATATATATGCATTTCTTTACTTCACAGGTTTAAAACTTACACATATACCACTTCAAAAGGATTCATGTGGGTAGCTGCATGGTATGAAGTGTTGTACTACCATTCAACTAGGGGTAACAATTGAGCCCACTGAGTTTTATTTTCCGATGCAAAACACCTGAAGTATGTTTCCAAACACTTGTTGACAACTTCAGTTTGACCATTAGTATGGGGATGATAAGTTGTGTTGAGATTCATTTGGGTGCCTTGTATCTTGAACATTTCTTTCCAAAAATTGATGGTGAAATTTGGGTTGCGATCAGAAACAATAGAATGTGTCATGCCATGAAGCTTGAAGACCTGATCCATGAAAAGTTGAGCCACAGTGGATGTTGTAAATGGGTGTTGAAGAGAACAGAAATGAGCGTACTTGGAAAGGAAATGAACTACCACCATGATGAATGATTTATTTCTCGATTTCGGTAAGCCTACAATAAAATCCATAGAGATATGTCGCCAAATAGTAGGTGGAATCGGAAACAGTTGTAGTGTGCTAGGAGATTTGACTATTTCTCCCTTGTTTCATTGACACACATCACATTCAACCACAAAATTATGAACATCATGTTTCATACCATCCCATAAAAAAGAACGTTTGACCCTGTCATAGGTTTTGGTAAACCAGGAGTGCCCAGTTGTGGGTGTAGCATCAAGCTCATAAAGTACCATGGATTTAAGTTTTGATTGTTTACTTAAATACAAATGACCTTTGTATCAAAGCTCATCATGGAGCCAATAATACCCTAGGGAGACTGGAGAATTGGACTGCAATTTTTGTATCAGATGTGAAATTTTGGGATCATGTAGCCATTCTTGGTGAATGGCTTGGAGCCAATATGGTACAATGAAGGAAAGATAAAAAAGGAACCCTTTATCTTCATATTTTCGGGAAAGTGCATCCACAACCAGATTGTCTTTTTATTTCTTGTAAATGATCTCATAATCATATCCAAAGAGCTTAGTCAACCATTTTTGTTTCTCTGGGGAGGAAATGTGTTGTTCCAGAAAATACTTGAGGCTTTGATGATATGTCTTAATTTGGAAGAATTTCCCCAATAGATAAGGGTGAAAAATATCAATGGCATGCAGAATAGCTAACATTTCATTTTCATAGATTGATTTGGCCAAATTTCGTTTAGAAAGTTGTTTTCCAGTAAAGGCCAAAGGACAACCCTATTGCATAAGGATAGCGCCAATTCCTTTCCCCGAAGCATCACATTCCAGGAAAAAGGTCTTTGTGAAATTAGGAATGGATAGGAATGGAGTGGTTTACATGGCCATCTTCAAGGTTTGAAAAGCATGAGCAGCAGCTAGAGCCCAAGTGAAAGAATTATTTTTAAGGAGTGCAATGAGAGGTGTCGCAATCTTTCCATAATTATTAACAAACTTGTGATAATAACCTGTTAAGCCCCGAAATCCATGCAAGCTTTTGAGAGTCTTTGGGTCAAGCAAGTCTTGCATAGATTCAATATTTTTAGGATTCACCCTGACTCCATCCTTGCCAAAAATATGAACCAAGTACTCTACTTTTGAGGCACCAAATTAACATTTAGATTGTTTCATGAAAAGTTGGTGCTGAGAGAGTAGATGGAGAACTCGATCCACGGGACCAATATGGTATGTCCAGGTTTTGATATAGATGAGTATATCATCAAAGAAAACTAATACAAAATGATGGAGAAAAGGACAAAATACATGATTCGTGAGTCTTTGGAAGGTGGAGGGGGCATTACACAAGCCAAAGTGCATGACCAAAAATGCGTAGTGGCCCTCATGAGTTCTAAAGGAATTCTTAGGAATGTTTGCCTCTTTCATATGAATCTAGTGGTATCTAGAACGAAGATCAAGTTTAGTAAAGAACTCAGCGCCACTCAATTCATCCAAGAGGTCATCAATGGTAGGAATGGGAAATTTGTATTTAATGGTGAGTTTGTTGAGGGCGCGGAAGTCAGGACACATGTACCAAGAGCCTTATTTATTCAAGACCATGAACATAGGAGAAGCGTAGGGGCTCGTACTAGGGTAGATAACACCTGTGTTAAGTAGTTCTTGAACAATTTTCTCAATTTCACTTTTTTTGGAAAAGGGGTGATGATAATGACGGATATTGGGAGGAAAGATTCTTGGGACAAGGGGAATGTAATGATCATGAACACTAAAAGAAGGAGGGAGTCCCTAGGGAGTGGAAAATACCACTTGATGTTTAAAGAGGATGGATTGGAGGTTCTGTGGCACAAAGGGTGTCTTAGTTTCTTGTATGGCATGGAGTTGGGAAATAACACCAGAATGACCTTTTTTGAGCAGATTTTCCATGTGATGGGAACTATTAATGATCTCAGGGGAACCGACAGTGATGCCTTGGAAGTTATATTGTTGTCCCTCCTGGTTGAATTGCATGGTTAATTCCTTAAAATCCATGAGAATGGGACCCAAATTACTTATCCATTCTCCACCCAACACAATGTCATAACCACCCATGTCGATAGAAAACATATGAGATTTCAAGTGGTAGTCACCAATTTGGAGACACACATTTTCACAATGCCCTTCACATTTCATGGACCTGCCATTGAAAATCATGATTTGGAAATTATTGACTGCGTGGATATAGAAATCAATTTCTTGGGCAATACGAAAATGAATACAATTATGGGTACTTCCACTATCAACAAGAATGATGGCCTTCCTATGCTTGATGTAGCCAATTAGCTTGATTGTTTGGGGAGCAGAGAATCCAGTGAGAGAATTTAGGGAAATGACCGATTCTACTTTGGGAGGGTCTGAGTGAGGGGTTATGTCAGTGGGTTCAAGTGACAGAGACACAAGGGGAGTTTCAACATCCTCTTCCAAAACATCCTCCGATATGGCCATAAAAATATTTTGTTCCTTACACTTGTGTACCAGAAAATATTTGTCATCATAATTATAACAATGACCTTTGAGTTGGGATTCAACCATTTTGTCCCTAGTCAATTTTTAGATATTTAGTGGAGTAGAAGGAGGAGTGGGATTTACTGGTTTAGTCCGAGGAATAGAGGAGGGTTTATGGTTTTGAGAAGAGACAAACTGTTGTGCTTCCTTAGCTTTTTTAGTATCCTCCACTCAACTTTGAGGCCGAGCCATGAGGACATGGGAACAAATCTCATCCTTGAGGCCGCTGATAAAACATCCTCGAAAAAAATCATCAGACATGCCCTCTGTATGAAAATCAAGTCTCTTAAAACAAGCTATAAAGTCTTCCACTGTTCCATATTGTTTCAAATTTTTCAAATGGCCTAAATGGTTGGTGTCAGTGTCAAAGAATTCATAAATCTCTGCCACAAATTGTGTCTAAGAAACATACCCTTGACGGGTAGATTTTCTCCATTACCAACATTGCCAACGTTCTTGATCTAGATGGAGAACACCATACCGGAGTTTGGAAAACTAATTTGTAATGTCATACAAAGAGAAATACTGTTCCATTTGAGTTACCCAACCAGTGGGATCCGAGCCATCAAATTTGGTCACATCCACACGTGGAAGGCGTAGGTCACACTGAAAGTGATGGGGATGAAAATTATGGGAATGAGAGGAAGTTTCATCTTCGATATGAAAAGGTGGGTTAGATAAAGGGGGATCTGCAAGGATATGCATCTTGGTGAAGATGAACAAAGCGACAGATTCAAGATGGGTAGTAATGTCTTGTTTGGGTTATTCTTTGAGTTCCTTGATTAAGGCGACGATGGAGTAATGCATGTTTTTATTGAGGGTGGAAATATTGGCACTGAGTTGTCTCACTTCTTGTTGGGTCTCTGTGAAATTATATTTCAAGGTATTGAAGAGAGCTTGCTAGTCCTGTCTACGGGTATGGGCCACGATGACGATGGAACCGAAAAGGGGTGGGTGGGGTAAAATAGTTTGCTAGAAAATTATAGGTATGAATGTGATAAGGGTGAAGAGATAAATCCAACAGAATAGGTCTTAAATAATGGTGCAACAAAATCCAAACTTTTCCTTTTTTTAGTACCTGAAGACTTATACTCATGTCTGAAGAATATTGCAGTGATTAAATGCCCAAATGATTAATTAGGAAAAAATGTGTAGTTATTTGGAAACTCGAATTGAGGAGACACAGTTGCGCGACAATATATCTTGTCTCTTTTGTTTTATTTTTTTTTTCCTTCCCCAAAGCTTAGGTATTCAAGGGTTCTACAGACAAGGGTTTGCCCTGTGCTATATCTCTCTGATATACGTGTAGGGTCCAACAGTAGTACTCAACCCAATATCTCAGGGCACCAACTAAGGAGGCTAGACCGTTCCCTTAGCCATAATACTCGACTACCCAGGTACTAGAGAGTATCTTCTAGAGTGTTGTTCTCAGTGTCACTATAGCAGTCAGGAGGCCAATCAGTTTATCTAAAGAGGGATTAAGGAAATATAGGTTGACCTGTATACAGGTTTTGTCTGATGCGCTACCACTCGAAGGGGTACCAACAAGGGTTACAAGGGTGGCCAACAGATGTGTGCTTAAGTACCACTTTTATTTCCTACATGTATGAATCCCTGACTGTAGTTTTATGCACATAACGACAGATCTCTATAGATTAAACATGCCAGAATACATCTCTACCCTAAAAAAAATTAACCCACAATTTTCTGCTGAGGAAAGTGCTCTGATAGCACTTGTAATATTCCATATATAAAAAGTATGTGTAAGATAAATAAAGTTCTAGAAATCCCAAATGAACAACAATATAACCATAACAGCACCACAATAATAGTGAAATGATACCATAATAACACTAGGAAGAGCAATTTGATTACTGAGATCAATGTTCACTTGCCTCTTCGAGGGGGAAACCTCTAGTCAAGCAGAGCTCTACTAAAATAATATCCAAGACAAAATTTCTCATACCCTCGACTCCTATTTATACTAAATATGTCTATTGAAAGAACCGTCTAGAGAAAGATCCTTCTAGAAGTAGATTATTCTATTAGGTCTTCTTACATTCGACTTATTCTTCCTTATTGCTAGTCCTTATTAATATTGAACTTTATTACATCAGAATATATTATTCTACCTACCTGAGGGGTTAGGTCCCTAACATATCCTGTCTCTCTTTCACCTCATGTGTTTCGTAAAATGTTGAAGCTCCCAGAGCCAACAATCACTTTTAAAGGTGAAGATTGCTGGGATTTCCTAAAAAATCATGAAAATGACTTGGAAATATTACCTGAATTCTTGGTGAACCCCTCGACCATCTCTAAATATATTACTAGGTTGCAGGTCAACTTGTTCAAAAACCCCTTTCGATAAATTGCTTGGTTATTCACCAAGGTGAAAGTCCAAGAAGGTACCACCAATATTTCCCATATGATTCTTTATATCCTATATTTTACTGTCAAAGAGAAAGCCATTTTTGATTGGGGAAAATTTATTTCCATTTAAATCTCTTTCCAATTATCACAAGACAAAAAATATAAGAAATTATTTATGGCCTCTTATTTTCTATTTGTGATAGCATATTGCTGTCAATTTCCTAAATTGTTTATCTGCAAGAAGATTAATTGTGAATATGACCAAGTGACCTTTTGGTACCAAGCATTATGGAGACACAAATCTTTGTTGCACTTTGATGAAGTTTTCAATGATTTTGTCTCGGATTTTAAAGGATTTTTGTTTCGAAAATATACTCCTAGCATATCCTCCCATAAAAGTAGATTCCTGGATTAAAAGGGGACATTGAGCAAATGGAAAATTACAATTTTATCAGGATTTTCGATTCTATGGAAAATCCCTCCTTTATTCCATGCCATATATCTGACATAATGTTTATTATAGAAGTTGCAAGGAAATATAATTTCTTCCTTCACTTCTTTCATGAGAAACAAAAAAAGAAATTAGTATTCTTGCCTTGGAAAATTGAGGACTTTGTATTCATAGATATGAACAAAATCAATGAATTTGCAAACCACTTCCACAATATGAATCTCAAGTATGATGAAAATATAAAAAGGTTTGAACCTAACGGAATTTGTGTGGAACATATATTAGAAATGAGATTTATCAATTCATTTATCCATATTGTCCTAGGAGAAGAAGAATATAATAACTTGGACACTCCTACTCACAATGTTGGTGACATGGAGACGGTACTCAGTACCAATGAGTTTTACAAAGAGAAAGGAAAGGGTCACAGCGAGAAGAGTGCCCAATCCCCAATTGTTACTCCTAAGACTACAACATCTCAAACAAGTGCTCCAGTGGCCCACCCATATAGAAAAGTGATCAACAGTAGTTCAGGTGAAGGAGGAGAAAAGAATCCCCCTATGGGAAAAATTGAAAGTTCGCACAAACTTCAATTGAGGAAAAAGAGGAAAAACATAGTGTAAGAGGAAAAATACCAACGCATAAAGAGTGATATCAATAGATTATTCCTCGAAGACATGGAAATTGAAGAAGACATAGAAAATTGGCTAGTGGACTACTCCATGAAAAATCAAGATATTGAAGAAGCATTACATGGAATCTCCCTTGATCGGAGAGAATTGGAGGGTGAGTTTTTCAACACCAAAATCCATCGTGAAATCAACATGGCACTAAGGAAAATTTACATCGAAGAATGGTTCAAGAAAGTTATGGATAAACTGACCAATGAAGGGAAAGAAACAATTGAGACGATTCCTGTAACCGTTGATGAAAAAGATAAAAGGACATCAACAAGCAAGTGGAAACAATGAGAGACCATCATGGTAAGTTTATGTTGACTGTATCCTTCTTTTTATATATCATCTCCTTCATCCACTTATTCTACCTCTTTTACTAGAAAGGTTTAACCGAAGACTGATAACTCCTATTTTCTTCTTACCAAGTCTTTCTATTCTTCTATTGCCCACCATCTTCCTTCTAAAATATTATTTCTTGTATTTATTTGCTTTATGGTCTGCGGGATCCCCAATTCCAGTCTTTATGACAAACAAATTTAAAATTTCAAAGAATATGTAACAAACTCTATATTTTTATAAATTTCAAGAGAGCTACTTTAGGAACCATCTCAACTGTGCTTTGTAACCCTGTTTCAGAATATAAAGTATTTTAGGTTGATCTATCATTCTCTTTATTTGATATTACCATGTGTCCACTCTATTAAATTTCTCTTATGCATGCAAATCATCTTCTTTTTATTTTATGTGATCAAAAATCTTTATCTTAAACTATGATGGATGTGAAGAATTTTTTCTTATTTGCTTTAAATGTGTGAAGTGTGTGATTCTAGGTCCTTTCTCAGAAAATTTCTTTAAAAAGAAAACAAAAACATTTTCCTTTTATTTTTCTCGCAATATTCATGTTTCTTTGAATTTCTACGATGGACTTATGTCAAGTCCCACATTTTGAATATATAAAAATCCAAAGAAATTCTAAAGAGGAGTACCACCTCTATAGAAACATAGGGGCATTTACATCCTTGTGAGGTTGTCATTTCAGTCATAATAAATTCAAGCATTAACATTTTTGGCAACCATACTGGGGATTGAAATGAAATTTGGAACCTGGTCTAGCATTTTTTGAAAAAATATATGACTTTTCCCTGGGTTGATCAACCCCACTTAGAAATTGGATTGAACAATCAATGAAGCATCTTGTATCAGTTATACAATATGGTAATAACAATAGTCTAGACCCGAGAAGAGTTAGAATGGTTTTGGAAGATCCTATTCCAAGAAGAAGAAAGAGAAATCCTCCGGAGACAGAGGAGAGATGAGCAAGAATACCGAAGAAACCAATGACTAGCTAGAGAAGCACAAGAACAAGGTTAGGATTGAATCTAGATGAATACAGGGGAACCATTACAAGAAGTAAAAGCAAGCAAATCTTTGTTCTTAGAAGTTAAAATCATATTCTTTGAATCTCTATGGATATCTAAGAAAGGAGTGAACAACCCTGAGATGAGCATCATGAGGAGAGACAAGGAGGGTAAGATATTCGCCTCTAAATATTATAGGTGAGAAACATGATCTCCATGTTTTCCCTAAGGGCACCCTAAAGGAATTTTTCCGAGATGGAGAAATCGATGCAAAGAGGCATCTGGACTTATTTCTTGATATTTGTAACTTTCACTATGTTGAATATGACGATGTTATGGTAAAATTGTTTCTGCAAACCTTATCATCAAGAGCGTATGAATGGTATAAAACACTTTCGAGTAGATAAATTCTCTCATTTAATGACCTCAAAGCAATGTTCCTGATTATGTTCGCCCCTCCAATTTCTTATCATACCCTTCTCACTGATTTCACCCAGATTGGTTTGAGGACAAATGAAAGAATACGAGATTTTAATCTCAGGTTCAATAAAACCTTGAGTAGGATTCGAGAAGATAAAAGAAAAAATGACCCAGTCATTCTTGGTTGTTATAAGAATGCAATTCCCTCGAATGTGAAATATGCTATCAGAACATCCCAAATGGATACCTTGGAGGATAAAATGACTAAATCCACAAAGATGGAAGAAATTATTATTGAAACGGACATCGGCCTCGAAATTATACTGGGAGAAGTACAAACGAAGCTGCAGGATTAAGTATTGATAATCAAGGAGTTGTCAGTTCAATAAAGAACGAAGAATTCAAGCCTTGAATGACTCAAAACCAAAAAATGGGAGGAGGATTTTTCAAGGGAACCATACTTGATGTAAAGGTTGACCCTGTGGCAGCACAAAAAACTAAGCAAAGAATTGAAATTGTACATATGAATAGAACTATCAAGAAAATGCAGAACGAGATAACCAGACTAAGAAGGGGACATAATTATGTGGAAAATCAAAGAATGACAATCCTAGAGCAAAGAAGGAACCTTCCCCAAGAAAAAAGAGTGAGGTTTGAGAACACGGATAATCAAACCAAGGGTTCCTAGGAAACCTACTCCTAATGCAACTATTTTGGATGATGTGTATGACGAGAAATTAATTGAGCAAGACAATTACTACGCACTTGATGAAAGCTATGAAACTGTGCATATGGAAGGATGTGAGACATCCATGTATATATTTGAATAGGGTGACAATGATCCCAACTCGCAAGAAAACATCACCCAAACAATAGGATTTGTAGATAGACCAAAAAATAAAGGCAATTTTGATAAAGAGAACCAAAAAGAAAAAGAGAAAAGAGAGAATGACAAGGTGACAGATAGCATTGGAAGTAAAAATAAACACCTAACGTCAAACTCCACTCAAATGACATATAATGTCGTAGAGGAATTATTAAAATTAATGATAACTTTTCCCTTTACAGAAGTGGTGAAGATTCCCCAACAAAGTCAAAACATTTTGAAATTGTTGGATGATCCATCTAAAAAAAAAGAATTTGTTGTTACCAGTCCAAAACAAAGCCAAAGCCAGTCAATTGCCAAGTTGAGAGGTAAAATTATTCCCTTTTACATTTCAATTGAAAATAATGATGTTGCACTACATAATGTTTTAGTTGACACTAGCGTGGAAAATAATATCATGCCCTTGGAGGTCATGGAGGAATTGGGCATGAGTTGCACCAAGTATTATGAAAGCGGAGAAATCATATATGTGTTTGATTCTATAAAAGTGCCAACTTATAAAGAGATCAAATATTTTTATGCTTGGATTATGATAGCCTCCCATATCATTACAATTTTTAATATTATTGTGGTAGACCTTCCTCCAACATATGGAGTTGTGCTGGGAAGATATTGGACATCTATGATAGAGGGATATATAATGAATGATGGAAGTTCTATGATGCTTCCAAGAAAATAAGGATCAATGATTAAGGTGCCCCGTGAACCTAGAAAACCCTTCTATTTAAAGAAGAAAGACAATGAATTAATGGAGGATTATATAGATGTTAGGATTGGAAACTATGCTATCCTAGACATGGAGCATAATGGAATCCTAGAGTAAGTTCAAGACATGAAGAATCAATAATGTATGTTTGAAGGCTATTGGAGGTTGTCATTCGATGGAGCCTTTTCAAACTTCGAGAGCGGGGTTGGGATTGTTCTTATGAGTCTAAATAAGCTTGTTTGTCCACATGATATTAGAATAGAATTTTCATGCAGTAATAATGAGAAAGAATATGAAGCCTTGATTAATGGGATGATATTTACACAAGAAATGAAAATCAAACATCTAATTGTAATTGGTGACTCAGAGTTGGTGATCAATCAGGTTACCCAGAGGTATAAAATAAAAAATGAAATACTTAAGTTATATTTCAAAAGGGTTAACAAATTGATGGAATCTTTCATTTCCTTCAACATTTATTTCATTCCAAGGGAAAAGAATCACAAGGAAGATTCATTGTCATTGTCAACCTCATTTTCAAACCCAGATGATATCCAAAGAAAAAAATATTTCGATGTAGAAAGAGCATTATGACCATTTGTGTCCGATAACATTGAATATTTGCAAGTGTTTGAGAACGATGAACTACTGGAATTTATTTTTTTGAACGATGATTATGATGAAGAATACCACATGTCTTTTGTCCCCAAATATTGTATACAATATGAATCTCTTTCTATGAAAGTTGATCATGCTAATAATATCCTTGAAGAAGTTTCAATTCGAAAAGTGAAAAAGACAAGAAAAGTCAATATTGGAGCTGGCAATTCCCCAAAATATGTCAACTTGGGAGTTGATTGTGCCACTGAGGAAGTTGATCAATGTGTTTCCTTGTTTAAATAATACATTGATGTGTTATCTTAGACCTATGAAACCACATCTCTTAAGTCCTCATTAGTCTAGATTTTCAAATGAATTTCATCATCTATTCATTTTATATTGAGACAGTTGTTTCATCTGTTCTTATTCAGAAGAATACCAAAGGTGAAGAACTCCCAATAAGTTTCATGAGAAAAACCCTACATGACTATGAGTTGAGATATTTAGAACTGTAGAAGAAAGCCTTGTCTCTTGTAAATGTGGTAGTTCATTTTCAGACATACATATTGAACTTCCATGTTATTTCCTATATTTCCTCATCGTCATTAAAGATGATTTTGAATCAACAATTGAGAGAATGAAAATGGGCTAACTTGCTAGAAAATATACAAGAGTATAAGATTAAACCTTTAAAGGCTATCAAAGGATAAGGTCTATGGAAGCTCATCACGAATGGTGATTTTGTTGATGGAATGTTTTCAATTTCAGTAGGAGAACCATTAGTTGATTCAGAATGGTACATAGATATTATATTCTACTTAATATCTGAGAAATTTCTGATCACCATGAACCCCAAGGAGTGAAGAACATTGAAGATGAAGAAAAATCAATATGTGTTGATTATTGATATATTGTTCAAGAGAAATTATGATGGTATACTAATAATATGTGTTGATGAAAACCAAGCCCAAGAACTAATGAGATAATTCCATGAAGGTATATGCAGTGGACACTTTGCACCTATCACCACCTCCCAAAATATAAAAAGAGATGGATTCTATTGGCCATCAATTTTTATAGACTCACATGCCATAATAAGGAAGTGTGTTTCATGCCAGGAGTTTTTAGGAAAAAGGAAGAGATCCACGATGTCTTTACAATCCATAATTGTAAAAAACCAATTCTCCCAATGGGGACTTAATTTTTTCGGGCCAATTAATCTAAAGTCTAGCAAGGGACATATGTACATTCTCACGGCTACAGATTATTTCACAAAATAGCCAGAAGCAGTGGCATTAAAGAAGAATGATTTTGAAGAGATAATTAAGTTCTTTTAAGATAATATTATGTCGAGATTTGGTGTCCTACATAAATTTATCATAGGTAATTATTCGATTTTCATCGATTCAAAGTTTTCACAGTTATATGGAGAATATGGAATTATCATGGGTGAATCATTGAATTACTATGCACAAGGTAATGGCCTTGTTGAATTCATAAATAAAACACGTGTTCACATACTGAAGAAAACCATTGACAAGAACCAAAGGAATTGGAATCTGAAGTTGAATGATGCATTGTGGGAAAGAAGAATGACACTAAAGGACAGTAATGGGATGTCCCCTTATACATTGGTTTATTGTAAAGAAGAAAAATTTCCAATTAGCCTCGAAGTCAATGCATTGAATTTTGTCTTTAATACCAAAGATACAAAAGAGAGTTCACCAATCCAAAGGAAGATCAACCAATTGTCAAAATTGGAAGAAGAACGAAGCAAAGCCATGAATAGAACCTCTCAAAGGCAGCAGAGTGTCAAAAGATATTTTTATCAGAGAACAATGAAATTTCCAATTAGCCTCAAACTCAATGCATTGAATTATGTGTTTAATACTGAAGATACAAAAGAGAGTTCACCAGTCCAAAGGAGGATCAACCAATTGTTAAAATTGGAAGAAGAATGAAGCAAAGCCCTAAATCGAACCTCTCAAAGGAAGCAGAATTTCAAAATATATTTTGATCAGAGAAGAATTGTAAATAATTTCTAGAAGGGAGAGATAGAGTTAAATTGGAACAATGCCAAGGAGAAACCGTCGATGCATACAAAGTTTGAAGTGCTCTAGATTGGACCATACGTCGTAAAAAATATATTGGTTTTTAACTCTTATATGCTCCAATACTTGAAGGGTAAAATATTAATGCTACATGTCAACATGACATATTTGAAAGGTTTCTCATTCTCATTTCACATAATTTTATTTTTCAGTTTGTATATTCTTACTCTGAATCCATATCCCAATAGGGAGAATCACCTAGTCATCAAAGGTTCTATATTATTGACAAGCCACAGGGGTATATCATCCCACAGTTGGATCCATTTGTTGAGATCAATTCCTGCTTCCGAAATTTCCCTCCCCTTTTCAATTTTACCTTCCTTTGTCCATTTATTTTCCCTCTTCTATACTTACCCAAATTCCCCTTTTTTCTTTTCTCCCTTCTATTCTCCCTTTCTAATTACTATACTTAGTCATTTTTTTAAAACGATGGGTTCATGGGTTGACGGAATCGTTATTTCTAGCTTCCATTAATATCCCCATATCATGGTTCTGACTGACCATTGTATCATCCTATACTTAATCGTTTTTGTAGTCGTCAGTTCTTGGGTTCACGGGTTCAATCTTTCATATCCCTCATTCTGTGATATACATTTTTCACCCAAGTTATCTTTGATCTACATTTTGACCATTATACCCCCGAGATCCTAACTATGTCATGTATCCTATATTGAGTCTGACCTACCACATTACAACACTTAGCCAAATTTCAACCTTTCACAACCACCAATTCGCGGGTTCCTGGGTTGGCAGGTTCACAAAAGTTCCCAAATCCTGATTTATCTCATCCATCCCCGCCACCTTTTCCCTTTTCAAAATATGAATTTAATATGGTTTAATGCTAATAAATCATCATGCAGGTCTCATAAATATTGTCATTAATAAGAGAAGGGCTCGAGCATATTTCTCATTAAATCACGATTTGCGAAAGATTATATTATCTCTCTCAATATCTTATTTTAAATATTATCTGGATTTATAAGAATGCTCGACATCAATTATGTGGAGATACCTTGAAAATTTTTAGATGTCAGGACTAGAAATTTCAGTGGTCTAGAGCGTATTCTTACTATTCATCCCCCTTTTTCTCAGAAGGAAGTGATTTGGACGTCCATAATTTCTCATGGAGGGTGTGTCCATGAGGTTTTTGACTGCAAGGAATTGGTTTCCTGGTGCACTAAGAAATATATACCAAGTCAATGGATTATTCATCTTCAATACCATTCTCCCATCTCTCTTTCACCTCAAGTGTTCAATAAAATTTTGAAGCTCCTAGAGTCAACAGTCACTTTTAAAAGTGAATATTACACGGATTTCCTGAAAAAGCATGACAATGGCCTGGACCTATTACCTGAATTCTTGGAGAACCCCGTAGCCATCCATAAATATATTACCAAGTTGTAGGTCAACTTGTTCAAAAATCCCTTTCGAGAAATTTCTTGGTTATTCACAATGGTGACATGCCAAGAAAGTACCACCAATATTTCTTGTATGATTCTTTATATCCTACATTTTATTGTGAAATAGAAAGCCATTTTTTATTGGGGAAAATTGATTTCCATTGAAATATCTTCCCAATTATGATAGTACAAAAAAGATAAGAAATTATTTTTGGCCTCTTATTTGGTATTTGCGATAGCATATTGCTGTTAATTTCCTAAACTGTTTGTCTGCAAGAAGGTGAATTGTGAATTTGACCCAATGAACTTTTGGTACCAAGCGTTGTGGAGACACAAATCTTTGTTGCACTTTTATGAAGTTTTCAATGATTTTCTATCAGTTTTTAAATTATTTCTATTTGGAAAAGTTATCCCCAGAATATGTTCCCACGAAAGTAGATTCTTGGATAAAAGGGGACGTTGGAGAAAATGGAAAATTACAATTTTATTAGGATTTTCAATTCTAAGGAAAATCCTGCCTTTCTCCCATGCCATATATCCAACATAATGTTAATTACATACGTTGCAAGGAAATATAGTTTATGGTTTCACTTCTTTCATGAGAAACAAAAAAAACAATTCATACCCTTACCTTGGAAAATTGAGGACTTTGTATTAAAAAATATGAACAAAATTGATGAATTTGCAAACCACTTCCACAATTCAAGTATGCTGAAAAGATTAAAGGGTTTGACCCTAACGAAATTTTTATGGAACATATCTCAGAAGTGGTATTTATCAATTCATTTATCCAGACTGTTCTAGGAGAAGAAGAAGATAATAGCTTGGACACTTCTATTGACAATGGTGGTAACTTGGAGACGGTACTCAGTACCAATGATTTTTAAAAATAGAAAGGAAAGGGTCCCAATGAGAAGAGTTCCTAGTCCCCAACTTTTACTCCTAAGACTACAACATCTTAGATAAGTTCTCCAGCAGCCGAGCCATCTAGAAAAGTGATAAAACGTAGTTGAGGTGGAGGAGGAGAAAAGAATCCCCCTCTATGAAAAGTTGAAATTTTTCACAAACTTCCACTGAGGAAAAAGAGGACAAGCGCAGTGCAAAAGGAAGAAGACCAACACATAGAGAGTGATATTAATAGCTTCTCCCTCGAAGATATGAAACTTGAATAAGACATAGACAATTGGATAGTGGAATACTCTGTGAAAAATCAGGATATTGAAGAAGCATTACATGGAATTTCCCTTGAACTGAGAGACTTGGAGGGTGAACTGTTCAAAATCAAAATATGGCATGAAATCAACATGGAAACAATGAAAATTTACATCGAATAATGGTTCAAGAAAGCTATCGATAAACTGACCAATGAAGAGAAAGAAAAATTGAGACGGTTCCTTTAATTGTTGATAAAAATGATAAAAGGACATCAACAAGAAAGTGAAAATAACGAGAGACCATCATAGTATTCTTATGTTGATCATATCCTTCTTTTTCTTTATCAAGTCCTTCATCCAATTATTCCACCTCTTTTATTAGAAAGGTTTAAACGAAGACTGAGAACTCCTCTTTTCTTCTTACCAAGTCTTGTTTTTCTTCTACCACCCACCGTCTTCCTTCTAAAATATTATTTCTTGTATTTATTTTCTTTATGGTCCGTGGGATCCCAAATCCCAATGTTTACGACAAACACATTTAAAATTTCAAAGAATATGTAACAGACTATATATTTTTAGAAATTTCAAGAGAGCTACTTTGGGAACAATCTCGACTGTGTTTTGTAACCATGTTTAAGAATATAAGGTATTCTAGGTTGATATATCAGTATCTTTATTTGATATTCCCATGTGTCCACATTGTTAAAGTTATCTTATGCATGCGGATAATCTTCTTTTTATTTTATGTGAATAGAAATATTTATCTTAAAATATGATGGATGTGAGGAAATTTTGCTTATTTGCTTTAAATGTGTGAAGTGTGTGATTCTTGGTCCTTTCTCAGGAACTTTCTTTAAATAGAAAACAACATTTTCCTTTTATTTTTTCTCGCAAAATTCATGTTTCTTTGAATTTTTATGACGAACCTCTATCAAGTCCCAGATTTTGAATATATAGAAATACCAAGAAAATATAAATAAGAGTACCACCTCTATAAAAACACAGGGGTATTTAAATCTTCATGAGGTTGTCATTTTGGTCTTAATAGATTCAAGTGTCAACAATGTCCCACCCCAGGAATTGTTCCCCTTCTCTGCTCAACAGTCGTTCGATTGCCCCACTTCCCTTCTGGGGCTTCAACAATAGGTGAGATAAGAAGTATCAGAGCTGTGCGTCTAATGCATAATGCACCAAAGAATAATTCCCAACAAAATCTCACCGAGAGAGAGTACTCATAGGCGTGACAAATTGCCTCTTTGAAATTAAACAAGCCTTCCCCAAGCACAGGGTTAAGCAAAAGGACAATAAGTTACATAAAAATATGTATTCCTTCACAGAGGAATTCCATCTGAACCATCCCAAATGGGTGATTAGTATCTAGAATTACACTAAGGAAAACAACATATTGCATGCCTTCAACTCGTAACTTGTCACATTCACAGGTAGCTTTAGTCACTTGTTTTCTCATTACCTACCCTCGAGAACTTAGGATAAATATATATCCATAAATTAAACTTCTAGAAATATTAATAAAATATCCCCTATCTCACTTTTGTCTGAGTTGAGTCTGCGTGTAGTGATGTGATTATATTAACAATATTAAGGGTGATTACATATAAAATACAAAAACACTGGTCTTTTTCCTCTAGGCCCATGAACCTTAAAATACAATCATATATACAAAGTATCTCTCTCCTCAAAATTGGATGCTTATTTTGTTCTGCGCAAGACTCTGGGATGCGCACACTCTTTTTCTAGTGCATCATCTTCACACATTTACACAAGTGCGTGCTACACTTTAAAATATGTGTTTTCTTTATTTGATGCAAAATCCTCGCGCAATCACCAAACTTGAAACCAACAACTCACCAACTTTTATATATATATATATTGGGGGTTCGAAATAAGGGTATTACACTGGGTATCTCTTTTCGGAGGACCCATATTAAGCCATAAAGTTTTTACCTAAAGAAAATAAATCTTCAGTAAGCTATCATAAGAAGAAACCCAAAAATATTAAAGAAATATTCTACATAAATACCTTCATTTCGTAATATTGTTCTTACCTAGAAGCATATAGGATAACCATTAAAATTGTTGACGAATGGCCTCGAGCTAGAAAGCTTGCATAACCTGTAACAAAAAGAATATGCTAGTTGGATTAGTAGAGTAGAAATCCCGACAAAAAATAAGTCTCTTTAGACAATTAGTTAACAAATGTAACAACCCTCATTTAACTACAAATTGGAGGAGTAATGAAAAC
>SNQJ01S0003760.1:184090-201333 GCA_010110895.2 Picea sitchensis | reverse complement strand
ATAAGGTAACTCAAGAACACAATAACATACTAGGTATTCTTTGCTAGTATGTATATTAGTATGTATATATATAATTACTAAATTACAACATTTATTCTATATAGTTTATTATAGGTAGTTATTTAGATAATAGGCCTATTAGAGTTTATGTCAAAAGAACATGTCAACACATACATATACATCAATAAAATCAAGTTGCTATAACACCTCAACATTATTATATATAACACATAATATGAATGAAATCACAGTGTTCAATACTTGGATCACTTGCAAGCAAGTGTCCTCAAAGAATAAATCAATAATAGTATGCTCAATAGAGCGTGATGTTACAAGTTGCATAGAGCTTATGCATTATTAATCTCAATCTATAATGCCATACTGTACTTTTTATTGGATTTTCAAATTCTTATATATTACAATAATAATTGTTTACTAATAATGCTCAAGAATTTATGAAGGATTATAGTATCACAAGATGTATAATACTTACATAATGGATAATTTAAATAATAATAATAATAATAATATAATAATTAGTGATCAATGATTTTTATTTTATGGTTAATGATAAAAATATATATAAAGTTTAATCCCAATGAAAAACAAATTACTAAATTTCTACATTTACTCTATATAGTTTATTATAGGTAGTCATTTAGATAATAGGCCTACTATAGTTTATATATATATACACACATAAACTCTAGTAGGCATATTATCTAAATGACTACCTATAATAAACTATATAGAGTAAATGTAGTAATTTAGTAATTTGTTTTACAATAGGATTAAACTTTATATATATTTATCATAAACCATAAAAGAAAAATTATCGATTACTAATTATTATTACATTATTATTATTTTTTAAAAATTTATCCACCATGTAAGTATTATACATCTTGTGATACTATAATCTTTCATAAATTCTTGAGCATTATTAGTAAAAAATTATTATTTTAATATATATATAAGAATTTTAAAATCCAATAAAAGGTACAATATCACATTATATATTGAGATTAATAATACATAATATATATGCAACTTGTAACATCACGGTCTATTGAGCATAGTATTATTGACTTATTCTTTGAGGACACTTTCTTGCAAGTGATCTGGGTATTGAACACTATGATTTCATTCAAATTATGGGTTATATATGATGATGTTTAGGTGTTATAGCTGCTTGATTTTATTGATGTATATATATGTGTTGACATTTTCTTTTGACAAGTCGTCTTGAGTGTGCAGGACACATGAAAGGTTATGGATGTCGGTGGAATTAAAGGGCTTCCTTGGACTCCAGATTGAGTCAAGGAGTGGATTGTATTTTTTTCGTATTTCATTATTATGTGCATATGATGTATGATGGATTTTAGTATGATTTATATATATGGATTTTTTATATTGTTTTTGTCAGTTGATGCAAGCTTGACGATGCTTTCTAATCAAACTCACATAAGGAGTAAAGGGGCATTGCACAAAAAACTAGATATTTAGGGAGAGTGGTGGTAGCATCCCTTTCACAGCCTACTATCTCTCTTGTCGTGGCCATAACTATAGGTTAACGATTACATATTTAGGTAGTCCACGATGTTGTGAGGTAAGATTCAGACAGTCGCTCATGTAGATTTATAAGGGGAGTGAAATACGGCGTAATCCTTATTCCTTACAAGCCCTTAGTCTCTCATGAGGTCGACCGAATGGAGTTTTGACTCCAATGGGTTGGAAAAAATTACAAAAATAAGTCAACACGTGTGGAACCTTTGGAGCAAAAGATTCATCTTGAAGGGCACGTCGCACAATTGAAACATGATTCAATAAACATAGGTGTCCTACAAAACACTAGAATCATCAGACCTGGGTGGATTAAACTCAACACTCCTTTCTCCCAAAGTTTTAACTGGATGAAGTTGGTCATAAGATGAGTTGACCAATAGTTGTAGGTTACCCAGCCCTACCGCCCTCATTTCGTTGGCTTTTAACAACTCAACCTAATGACTGGCAGATTTTCTCCTAACGCGAGATTCTACAGTGGAGATCCACTATGAAACTCCAGACTTCAGGGTTTTTCCCTACTTCATAACTTAGATTGTTCACCCGAACCTCTGAACAGATCAAAGATCTAATGGATTGCACTCCTCCTAAAAATCAACAGATTTCGACTACTCTTATGTTCGAAACTATGGGAGTTCATCACCTTTTGCAAACAACAACTACTTTCCTTTGGAGTGTCGAACTACCGTAACCTCTAAAGGACTAAGACTTGAAGATCTACAGTCCATGTTTGTTTTCTAGATCTATAAATATCTTTTACTTCAGAAGTTGAGAACTTTGGGGTCTTCATAATCCTTAAAAATTACCTCTAAACCTTGCCAAAGGGCTGAATTCTGAATGACTAAGGGATCGATGGTTCCCACACCCCGCTCAGATCTACGTCCTTTAGAAACTCTGGGGATCTGGGCTTCAGGAAGTTGAGTTTTTGCAACTCTCGTTCCATCTGAATTCGCGAAGCCTGAACCCACATATCTGATGGTCCTGTATTTTACCGACAACAATGATCAGGATTAACTTCAGAACTTAGGGAGTTTGTAACCCTCCACACATTCAAAACCTTCAACAACCACCTCCCGAATGGCAGAGTTATGAACACATAGATCTACGAAAACATGTACCCACCATTCGATGGTAAGGATTTACTATGAAATTTGGGACTCCGAGAGTTCCTTAACCTTTAGCTATGTCCTTTTCCCCATATGACCATTCACCATGGCCATAGATAAACATAGAGTGTTGAAACCTATCATTTTCATGTATCCCAAAGGGCATCTTTCCTCCCTTCGTATGAATGAGAGATATGACCTTGACTCAACTCCTTGAGTGCTAATTGATGGTTTAATTCGACATTCATGATTAAATCGATTGTGAATATGGATGGCTGGGAAAAATTGTGGAGTCTCAACTAGCATGATGTTTAAACCCTTTCTCGATTTCTGTAATAGAAACTACTCGTTGATACTGGGATCGATGCCAACTGTTGAACCATTTGTAGGTAACGATCGACAACCTGTGTGGATTGTGGAACCAAAAATTGCATGACCATTAACTCAACCCTTTAATCCTGCAATGGTTCCCCGTCGTTGATCTACCCTAACTGAGATCATATGGTTGGGACTTAATCAGATATTGATCTGACGGTCCTCCTTTACAGATCCTAGATCTGATGACGACTGTATCCTTCTCCTATGGACCCAATGGCTATAAATCACTTAGTGATCTACAGTGTATATCACTTTGTAACTTCAAACTTCAAGGCTCTCTAAGGGTAAACAAATTATGTATTCTGAAGTGACAAAGCCTGAAGATCTCAAAGTTTTAATGAGTGCGCACATTTTGTCTGATCAAACAATCGTGGGGAGTTCAATCTCCTCATGATCGAATCTTTTCCACTGGTTTTCTTCGAAGGGATGTCAAGATATTATTTTTTCCTCTCTTGAACCTGCACCCATTGTTCCTACTAAGATTTTCCATTAAAATATGAACTCCGGAGCTTGGTAGATTTTCCTCCTAAGATATGGTCTTTGATTGTTGAGTGTGTTCTTTGTGACTCCTCTGTGTAATTCATACTATCTCTCTTGAGCTTCACCCTCTCAAACGTTAAGACCTATGCCCAACCTGAGAGGGTCTCTTTGCATACCAGGTGTTTTTCTTGTGATTTGGGCTCCCAAGGAGATCGTCTACATACTTCGGGACTTGGCTCTAGATGTGTTTCACTGTGACACCCAGAAGAGGAACTTCAAGTTCCTTGCAGAAAATTTTATCTAAATCTAGAACAAACTTTCCTTCAGTTGTAGGTTTATTTTCTTCATAGTTTCTATGGTTCACAAAAGTACAGAGTAGGCCTATGGTTTCTACCTTGTGCTGAGATTATTTCTCTGCTATTTCTTTTTCTTCCAAAATTGTGATGTAGATCGGATACCTATCTACTTGGTTGTACCCTGTAGGGTCTCACACGTTGAGGAAAACTTAGGTAATTTGAAACTATCACAAATGATAGATGGATATTAAGGGAATTTGTTTTTACTGTTAAGTTTTTGTCATGATTATATTGAAATTCTTCCTGACCTTTAATTAGTAAGTTGATGAGTTATTTTCTAATATAATACCTGGTGTTATGGGGTGTTGACTAAGATATTGGATTCTCTTTGTTATTGAAGAATTTGCAGAAAGGAATGTTGATATTTATATTGAACTTTGAAATAGATAAGATATGGGAATTAGATTGGTGTGGGATATGTATTAAGTATGACAAGATCCTTCAAGAGGATGTAAAAGGAGTTGATCAACCACCTCGATAGAGATGAGGGCACAACGTTTTTACCTAATGAGGGTTCACAAGGCACCCCAGTTGGTAGTAGTAGAATACACCCAGAACTCGAGAAGGTGAAATTTCTTGAGTTCTGGGGTGCCCCAGACGGCTTAGCCACTGAGGCATGGTTGGAGGACATGGAGATGTTCTTCTCACTTTGTGATTACACCTCCAACATGAAATTTTTCATGTCAGTATTTCAGCTGAAGGGGAGTGCTCTTCTATGGTGGAAGACGCTACTACCTCAACTAAACATGGTCATCGAAGATGTGTCATGGGAAATATTCAAGGAACATTTATGGGAAAGGTACTTATCCGAGGAATTCATTGAGAACCAACTTAATGTGTTCAACGAATTACAACATAATATTCATACGGTGTTGGAGTAGGAGGCCAGATTCATGGAGCTACTTAGGTATGCTCCACACATGAACACAAAGAAGATAAAGGTAAACAAGTTTGTTTTTTGCCTTAGCTTCAACATTTGTGCAAAGGTGAGGATCTTAATTCCTTAGACTTTGCATGATGTAGTTCATAAGGCCCTCATAACTCAGGAATATTTGAATGGTGGTGGTCAGGGAAGGACTCCCTCAAGATAGAATGAAAATATGTCATCAGGAGTGCAACAACATTAGGCACCATCCAGGCATACTACAGGGAATCGAGTTACACCTAGAGGACCGATGTTTATGACACCATGACAACAAACTCCTTAGAAGAGGACTCCTTATAAAGGTCCATAGAAGCAACAACGTCGACCACAACAACAATTTAGGCATATTCAACAGAATAGACCGGGATCACATGTTGTTAGACTAGAAAATTATACTTTGAGGACCAGGAGCAGTATACCGAAGATTGGATGTTGGACATGTGGTGAGCCACATTACTAGAGAGACTATCCAATTCAGAAGACCAAAGATACTGGATCATTAGGACCCACTACAGTTGGAGATTTGGGTGAGGCCCACAAGATACATGCTATGGTGAACAATTGTTGGGATGAGCATCAGTCCACTGTGCTAGAGACGTCAGGTATGATCGCAGACCAAAACTACAGTGTATTGATAGATCTAGGTGCTAAAAAGAGCTTCATCTCTAGTGAAATGTTGAAGAGAATTGAGGTAAAGGAAATCAAGAAGGATGAGTTCAAGTATGTAGAAATGACATCAGGTGCCAAACAAAAGGTTGGAGGAAAGGCTACAGGATGTAGCCTTAAATTGGGAGACTTTGTAACAAAGGTAGATCTTTATGTCATGATACTAGGATCTTATGACATAGTTATTGGTATGGATTGTTTATAATTGCATGATATGATACTTAACAATAATATGAAATAGTTAAGTTTGACAGATGATTTGGGATAAACTAGAATGGTTCTAGGAAGAAAAGAAGGAGTGTCCTTGAGGTTCATTTCTTCGCTAAAATTACAGAAGAGTATACGCAAGGGATGGATAGTATATTCAATATTAGTTCTCAATGAAAAGGGTGAGGTGGAAGGAATAGAAAACTTTCCTATATTGCAAGAGTTTGCAGAATTTTTTCCAGAAGAGTTACCCACTTTACTACCTGAAAGAGAGTTGGACTTTACAATAGACTTGAAACTAGGAACTGAACCTATTGCAAGAGATCCTTACCAGATGTTAACGCCTAAATTGCAGGAGTTGAAAATTCAATTGAAGGAATTTTTGGATTTGGATCTTATTCATCCAAGTCTGTCACCTTGCGGTGCACTAGTTATTTTCATGAGGAAGAAGGATGGATCGTGGAGACTTTGTATTGACTATCGTCAATTGAACAAAGTGACCATCAAGAACTAGTATCTGTTTCCAAGAATAGATGATTTTACTAATTAGATGAAAGGGGAAACAATATTTTCGAAGATTGACTTGAGATCAGGATATCACCAATTATGGATTAAGGAAGAAGATATCCCTAAGACCACTTTTAAGACAAGATTTGGACACTACAAGTTTCCAGGTTTACCATTCAAATTGAAAAACTCCACGAGGGTATTCATGAGTTTGATGAATGGGGTTTTCCATGAATACTTGGACAAGTTTTTTCAAGTTTGTATTGATGACATACATATTTATTCTTGGACGAAGGAAGAGCATGATGCAAACTTTAGGTTGTTCTTGTAGTTCCTAAGAGAAAATAAATTGTACGAGAAGCTATCAAAATGATCTCTTTACCAATATAAGATTCATTGCTTGGGATATATCATATCTGGTGAAGGTATCTTTGTGGATCCAATGAAAGTGTAGACTATTATGGAATGTCCAGAACTGACAAAATTACATGAAGTATGAATTTTTATGGGTTTAGCAGGATATTACAGACGATTTGTCAAAGGATTTTCGAAGATAGAAAAGCCGATCACATAATTGCAGAAAAAAGAAGAAGAAGTTCTTGTGGACTGAGAAATGCACGGAATCATTTCAAAGTCTCAAAGAGTTACTAATGAAAACACCAATACTAAAATTCCCATACATGGAAAAGTAGTTCTCGGTATGCATAGACACATCCAATGAAGGGTCAGGTGGATTTTTGATGCAAGACGGTCGAGTGATCGCTTACATTTCATGGAAAATGAGAAATAGTGAGGATAACTACATAACACATGATTTGGAGTTATTAGCTATTTTTTACACCTTAAGAATATGGGGACATTATTTGATTGGACGAAAATTTTAATTAAAGATTGATCACTGTGGATTGCAACATATTTTTACACAGAGTGACTTGAACATGCGACAAAGGTGTTGGTCATAATTTCTTAGAGAATAGGATTTTGAAATTTATTAAATTAAATGAATTGTGAACCGAGTTGAGTAGGAGGCCACACATATTTTTCAGTGTTATATCTTAAGATGAACCTTTGAGAAAATATTCTAACTCTAGAAATCGATAATGACTAGTATAAGGAAGTTAAGAATCATATTGGACAAGATACCATGATGGTACCGAGGTATGAAGATTATTCACTAGACAATTATGCATTATTTAGATTTAATGGAAGAGTTTACATACTACCTAATGATGAACTAAGAATTTTGATCTTAAGTGAAGTGCGTCGAGAAGTATACATGCCTCATTCGGGAGTCACGAAGATGAAGGAATATCTTAATCCTTTTTTCTTTTGGAAGAGAATGAAAGCATATATAGTTAGTTATGTGGCGAGATTTATAGAATGTCAACAAGTGAAGGATGAACATAGACATCCAGTGGGATTGTTAAAACCACACACTATTCCTAAATTGAAATGGGAAGTCATTTCAATGGATTTTATTGTTGGATTTCCACTAAAGTAAAGAAGACACGATTCAATTTTTGTTGTAGTTGAAACTCTGACGAAGAGTGCACACTTTATTCCAGTGCGTATGATGTATCAGGCACCTAACATAGCTATATTATTTGTTAGAGAGATTTTTATATTACATGGGGTGCCAAAAATAATCATATGCAATCAAGGATTGGTGTTTACAGGACAATTTTGGACCAGTTTCCAAAAGGCTTTGGGAATATGATTAAAATTTAGCATATATTATCACCCAGAGACAAGCGGGAAAACATAAAGGACAAAGTGGATTTTGGAGGATATGTTGTGTATATATTTAATGGACCAGCATAAACATTGGGAATAATTATTACAACTAGTATAATTTGCATACAACAACAACTATCAGAGTACGATTAAGATGGCACTGTTTGAGTTTCTTTATGGGCAACCATGTCAGATGCCATTGAGTTGGGATTGACTTGAGGACAGGGTACTGGTAGGACCAGAAGTGATTGAAGAAATGGAAGAATATATGCAATCGATCAGACATAGGATTAAAACGGCGCAAGATTGAAATAAGAGTTATATTGATGCGCATCACGTTGATCACAGTTATCAAGTTGGAGATAGATTCTTCTTGCTGGTAAAACCACATAAGAGTTTGATAAATTTTAGAAATGGTGCTAAACTCCCTCCCAGGTTTGTGGGATTCTTCAAAGTAGTGGAAAATAAGGGACCCATAGCTTATCGACTAGCCTTTCCTGATTCTTTGAGGCATATGCATGATGTTTTTCATGTATCTATTTTGAGATATTATATTAGTGACTCTTCACATGTTATTGACATGAGTTCCTTGGATGTGTCAGACGAGGGTGCTCTCATGGAGGAGCCAATCTACATTCTGGGCATCACATTCAACATCTACGATATCGAACAGTCGATCAGGTCAAGGTCCAGTGGGACAATTATAGTCCACACTCGGATACCTAGGAGGATGCATATGGGATGCGTCAACAATTTGCTTACTTGTTTTACATATTAGACATATAGATCTATGTCAAATACATTTATTTACTTGGTATTACATATACTGTACAAAATTTAAGATGAAGTTTAAAAAAATAGGGGGTGTATGTAACATCCATCTCTACTGAGCATACTATTATTGAATTATTCTTTGAGGACACTTGCTTGCAAGTGATCTGGGTATGGAACACCGTGATTTCATTTAGATTATGGGTTATATATGATGATGTTGAGGTGTTATAGTTGCTTGATTTTATTTATGTATATATGTGTGTGTGTTTGTGTGTGTGTGTGTGTTGACTTGTGATTTTGACAAGTCATATTGATTGTGCAGGACACATGACAGGTTATGGATATTGGTGGAATCAAAGGGATTCCTTGGACTCTAGATTGAGTAAGGGAGTGGATTGTATTGTTTGAGTATTTTGTTATTATGCACATATGATGTATGATGAATTTTAGTAGGATTTATATATATGGATTTTTGACATTGTTTTTATCAGTGGATGCAGGATCGATGATGCTTGCTAATAATACTCACGTAAGGAGTAAATCAGCCTTGCAAAGAAAACCAGATATTGAGGGAGAGGAGTGGCAGCATCCCTGTCACAACCTACTAGCACATCCACCATGGCCAAAACTATAGGTTAATGATTACCTAGTTGGATGGTCCACGATACCTTGAGGTAATACTGAGATAGTCTCTAACGTAGATTTCTAAGGGGCACACAACAAGGCATGATCCTTATTCCTTAGAATCACTTAGTCTCTAACGAGGTCGACCAAATGGATTTTTGACGCCAATGGGTTGGACAAAATTATAAAAACAAGTCAACGTTAGTGTCACCCTTGGAGCACAAGATGCATCTTGAAGGGCATGTCGCAAAATTGAAACCCGAGTCAAGAAACATAGGTGGCCTACAAAACACTGGAATGATTAGACCTTATTGGATCAAATTAATTAATTAAAAAATAGATTATTAATTATTAAATCCAACCAGAAGTCTAAGTCAAAGTATAAATTTTAAATAAGGAGATTAACTGAATTGTGAAATGAGTAAAGATTTGAAGGTAATAAAAAGTTAGGAAATAGTAAGTAAAGATCTAAAGAATTGATAAAATGCACAAGGGTGCATGAAATTATTAAAAATAAATATTTATTTAGAAATAATTACAACTTGAGAGAATGGGTTGTGCATAGAATGGAATTTGAGTCAACCAACCCTAGCCTAACTAAAAAGACTCCTAATTGAACCCTAAATAAAACCTAGTTAGAAAACACCCTTTAATTAAGGGGATTGGGGAACCAAGAGAAAACTAAGAGGGAAATTAGGAAAACATGGAGAAATGTGAGGAAAATGGGGTTTTAAATAAAAATAAAAGAGAAACTACTTGAGAAACCTAGGAAGAATGTGACACCTATAGTGGGTGAATAATCCTTTGAATGAGTTATGAAAATTAAATGAATTATGCATGAGGGATAGATTTCCATGAGAGAGAATTCAATAAATATATTGACAAAGAAGGGAAGCACATGAACTTTTGGGGAGGCATTGTTATGCTGTTGAATTTTTGATTGACTGTGTTTTTACTTGTGAGTGTTGGGACTCCAAACGGGTGAAAAGAGTGGAAGTTCTTCCTTGTGGGGCAAGCCTCGAAGGTATTGTGTTCTGGTTTTTGTGTGTTTGGAGCCTTTGTGGCTCGGGGGGATATGGAGGAAGAAGAGTACACCAGGCATTGGTTGGGAGGTATCGGGGAAGTCTCTGTGATTAGGAAGTGAATGAAAGGAAGGAGCGCAAGGTTTGAAAGGACATCTTCAACACATAGGTTTCATTGATTTTTGGTATTTATAAGATGAATTTATTTATATTACGAGAGTATCATTACAATAGATTGATACAGTCATTGTAGAATCATTGGAAGGTCTAAATTTCAATTGTTATGTTTGCTGACAAATAAATAATAGATATAGTGTTATATTTTAAATCTTCACTATAAATTTCAGACGTTTTTCAGAACTCTGTATATCGGTCTGATCCTCCTTGTTTAGTGAAAAATTTATATTTCATATAGCTTATGTTTAAGTTTGTATTTTTATCCTTACACGAAATATGTTTCATCATATTTTTAAGAGTATTATGTTAGGACATTATCAATGTATTGCTCGCTAGTCATTTGAGGTTTCGTTCTGATTTGTATTGTAAGTGCTTGTTGAATTTCATTTAAAATCCAAATCAATTTTATTGATGGGTTCGTTGTTGAGAGGCGTACTACATCCAAACTTGTACCATAACTTCCTGTTTAATTTTACAATATTTCATTTCTGTCAATGGTGGATTCTCAATGTTTTTTTTAACCCGATTTTTTGTGTTCCTTTGACATAAATATTTGGTTAACCCAAGTTATTAGTAATGAGGAATCCCTATGCTATAGTATTTTAAATTTAAAATTCGAGATATTGGGATGTATTGGTGAAGGTATACGGACTTATAACTTTTACTTACTTCTTTCTTGGGCATTATCCCTTTTTCCTAAACCAAGTAATGCATGTGACTAGGAGGAAGAAAATATTGCTAGTCAAAAAGGGTGTTATTCAAAAATATGAAACTATGAATCAATGGAGGTTCCTTAAACTCAACACTCCTTTTTCCTGAAGTGTTAATCAGCCGAATTTAGTCATAAGATGATTCGACTAGTAATTAAAGGTTACCCAACCCTACCACCCTCCTTTAGTTGACTTTTAACAACTCAATCTAACGATTGGTGGATTTTCCCTAACAAGATATTCTACGGTGGATATCCACTATGGAACTCTGGACTTTAGAGTTTTTCCCTAATTCACAACCTTAGAATGTTCACCCGGACCACTGAAATGTCGGAGAGATCGGAGATCTAATGGCTTACAGTCCTAAAAATCAATGGATGTCATCTACTCCGGTGTTCGGAACTCTGGGATTTCATCACCTTTTGCAAACAATAACTCCTTTCCTCCAGAGTGGTGAAATGTCGAAACCTTTGAAGGACTAAGACTTGAATATTTACAGTCCTTGTTTGTTTTCTAGATCTACGAATCTCCTTTACTTCGGAAGCTCCGAACTTCGGGGTCTTCGTAATACTTAACAATTACCTCTAAACCTTGTCGAAAGGACGAATTCAGAATGACTAAGGGATCGACGATTCCCACACCCACTTAGATCTATGGCCTTAAGAAACTCAGGGGATCTGAGCTTCGGGAAGTTAAGCTATTGAAAATCTCGTTCCATCCGAATTCACGAAGCCAAAACCCACAGATATGATGGTCCTATATTTTATCGACAACAACATTCAAGATTAACTTCGTAACTCCAATAGTTCGTAACCCTCCACACCTTCACAAACTTCAACCACCACCTACCGAATGGAAGAGTTTTGAATACTCAGATCTTTAGACATGTGTACCCACCATTTGGCTGTAAGGATTTACTTCGTACTTCGGGACTCCAGGAGTTCCTTAACCTTTAGCTAGGGCATTTTTCCACATATGAACTCTCCCCATGCCCATAGCTAAACATAGAGCATTGAACCATATCCTTTTCATCTAGCCCGAAGGGCCTCTGTCCTCCCTTCGTATGACCAAGAGATATGACCTCAGGTTAACTCCTTGAGTGTTAATCAATGGTTTAATTCGATGGTCATGATTAAATCACTCGCAAAGATGGATGGTTGGGAAGTATTGCAGATTCTCGCATAGGATGTTGTTTAAACCCTTTCCCACTTTTCACAATAGAAACACTTCATTGATAATGGGATTGATGCCAACATTTGAACCATTTGTAGGTGATGATAGACGACCGGTGTGGATTGCAGAACTAAAACTTGCATGACTATTAACACAACCCTTTGATTTCACAATGATTCCCCGTTGTTGATCTACCCTAAGTGAGATCCTATGGTCGAGGCTTAATCAGATGTTGATCCAACAGTCCTTGTCTGCAACTCCCAGATCTGACGACTACTGTAACCTTCTCTTGCGGACCCAACATCTAGAAATCACTGAGTGATATATCATGTAGATCACTTCGTAACTTTAGACTTCAAGGCTCTCTAAGGGTAAATAACTCAGATCTTCCGAAGTGAAGAAGCCCGAAGGTATCAAGGTTTTAATGAGTGTGTATCATTCATCTAAACAGGTGATTGTGGGGATTTCGATCTCCTCATGATCAAATCTCGTCCACTCATTTTCTTCAAAGGGATGTGAAGCTCTTATTTTTTCCTCTCTTGAACTGCCACCCATTTTTCCTCCTGATATTTTCCCTTAAAATTTGAACTCTAGAGCTTGGTAGAATTTCCTTCTAATCTCTAGTCTCTTATTGTTGAGGGCATGCATTGCACCTCCGCTGTGTAATTCACATTGTCTCTCCTGAGCTTCACCCTTTCGAAAGTTAAGACCTAGTCCTAGCCTGAGAGGGTATTTGTGCATACCAGGTGTTGTTCTTCTGATTTTGGCTCTCAAGGATCCTGTCTATGTACTTTGGGAGTTGGCTCTAGATGTGTTGCATTTTGACACCCAAAAGAGGAACTCCAGGTTCCTTGCAGAATCTTTTATCTAAATCTGGAACAAACTCTCCTTCAGTTGTAGCTGTATTTTCTTCACAGTTTTTGTGGTTCAAAAAAGTACAAAGTAGGCCTATGGTTTCTACCTTGTGTGTACCCTGCAGGGTGTCACACGTTGAGGAAAACTTAAGTAATTTGAAACCGTCACAATGATAGATGGATATTAAAGGACTCTATTTTTACTGTTATGTTTCTATCATGATTATATTGAAATTCTTCCTTACTTTTAATTATTAAGGTGATGAGTTATTTTCTAATATAATACCTAGTGTTATGAGGTGCTGACTAAGATACCAGATTCTCTATGTTATTGAAGAATTTGCAAAAATGAATGTTGATATTTATAATGAAATTTGAAATAGATAAGATATGGGAATTAGATACTTCCTTGTTTCTCAGAACCTTAAATGGTCAATATCAATCGGACAAATCCTATACTTAAGCATTGATTATGTTTATTGGAATTCCTAACCTTGCAGGATAGGTTGGGTGGGTAGTTTGTATGTCATATTATGTGAAGTAGTAGATCCTTATGATTAAAGTAGTATCTAAATCTAGTTGTGCAATAGGATGAAAGAAATAGAATGTGTACTACTGATGTATGTTATTATAATGTTTCTCTTGTTCTGATGATGACTATGAATGTTTAAAAGAAATATATATCTCTTAGTGTTTCTCAAGTACCTATATGATGTAACAGAGGGGTTGTTACACAACTATTCATGAGTATACCATCTTTCAGGAATAAAATTACTTATTTACATAGTCAATCCACCCAAAACAAATTAGGGTTATCATTAAAAACAGAGCATTAGGTCCTCAATTCCTGGATGGATTCATAAGTTTTATCTTATTTAAAAGGGAGAGATCCTTCAAGGGTAAGAATATAAGTGATCACTAGTTATTTTGATTAGCAGTAATCAAGCACTTATCGGGTGATGCAGGAGCATATCCCACGTCAAGCGAGCCAGTGTGGAAGGCAAGAGACAACTGGGCAAGTGCCAACACAATTTTTGAAATTTACCTTGGGACGGTTGCGCGAACATAAATGTAACAATTTAATGAAGCGCACTTGTGTAATGTAATCGGGACCTTGAGCCATATGCTCTCATCCTTAGTAGGTAGGAGGCATTTAAGATAGTTAATGAAGGTAGATAGAAATTAATTCTAGATTAGACTGTTTGAGAGCGTAAGAGGGAAATGGGATATAAAAACCCTCATTGTGCATTGTAACATTATTATGAAGCAACATTGTTGAAGAGAGCAAGAGCATGCAGAGAGCTCTGTAAGAACACCCATGTACGGATATTTGGATTAATAGAAGAGATTTGATTCAAATCCATGGTTTTTTGTCTGTTCTCTGTGTATGGATGTTGATATGCTCATGAATGTTTGCTTCCTGTTATACATTTGATTTATGTGCTGTGTATATGATTTCATGTTTGAGTTTGAAGTCTGAGAGGAAGAAGGAATGAGTTTCAATTGTTTCTCTATTTGAGCCAGATAATTCCTGCAAGGAGTGCGTTGACAAAGGGTTCAGATAGAGATAGATTTTGTTCTCATTTATCCCAGAAGTGAAGTTGGGCACAGGAGCCATGCAAGGAGTGCGCAGACCAAACAAAGTCTCAGGGTTGCGAACCTGAGTGAAGGATTAAGGACTGCTACTGCAGGTGTGTGCAAAGTCGTGGAAACTCAACACTTAGACGTGGTTGAAGGATTGGCGCAAGGAGTGCGTGAAAGAGTTTCTTTCTGAGGACTTGAAGATTGTGGAGAAGCTCAGGAAGGACAAGGCCTTCAGAGTTGTTGAAGGACAACGCAGAAAAGTTTTGCCTTGAAGGTTAAGCATGCGTCGCAAGTTTGTGCGCAGGTGAACAAGTCTTCGTGGAGGAAGTACTTGGTTCATTTCGCAGAATTCATCAAGAAGGAATGGACGGTCGGAATCCTCCTAGGAGAATTCGCGACACCCCGTGGGTCATCAGATCTCACAAAGGTGTAGGGGATATACAACAGCGTATTCCCGAAGGTTTAAGATCAGGACAGATAGAGTCGTTGATCCAAGCTAGCCAAGGCCATTGGATTATTCACGAAATCGCCTATAGGGATTTCATGAGAGAAGAGTCAAATATTTGGCAACGGGAATCGCGATATTGCGATACACGATATCCTAACGGCTATGTAAATAGTGTGGGCCACAGTTGAGTCAGCGAGTGGAGGACAGGTGGCACAAGCTATCGGGGTTTCGTGGCCAGAAGTCCCGATACAATAGCATCAGGATTCGCGAAATCGCAAACCCCGAATTCCTGATAGAGGTGACGGGACGTTGAAAAGTCAAATCGCACGTGTGTCGAATAATCGGCATATCGAGAGTCGAGAGTCGGTAAAACGAAGTGTTCGACATCGCGAGTAGCGAAATCGCGATAGGAGAAATCCCGACAGAGTAAGGGAAGGAGTCAGCGTTGACTTGCATCGGGTCTCGGGGATTCGAAACACCAGCGCTCGAACACTGACCTCGTGAAGTCGCGAAGTCCATTTCCCTGATAAGTAAGAAGAGGGAATCGCACGAAGAGTTCTATGGGAGAATATTTCTTGATAGGGAAATAGAAGAACCTTGGATTTCTTCGGGTCGTGGATAAAGAGAAGATCCTATGAGCTGACGTCGACCTTCCAACCTGTCGGTTGTGTAGGGAGGGCGTTGGCATCAGTTTGGTATCAGAGCACATAAAGGTTCTTTTCTTTCTGTAGCAGAGAAGACAAGAGAATTCACCATGCCGCCAAGGAGAGAAAGACAATCACCCGATCCAGAGGATAGGGAAATATCGAGAAGGAGAGGAAGGCAGATGGCAGATCCAGTCATGGAGAGAAAAATGTGAGATCTCCGAGCTAGACTCGAAGACATGGAGACAACGCAAAGATGCATAGCTAATGCAGGGGATCTGAGTGATTCCGAAAGTGAAGTAGAGGTTGAATACGAGGAAGAAGTTACAGCCGAAGATGCATCAAACAAACGTTTGATCAAAGCTATTGCCAGGATGGGTGCAAGAGAAAAGATGGACATTCCAGTTTACAAGGGAAACTTGGATGCAGAGGAGCTTCTAGATTGGATTAGATCTCTGGATACATACTTCGACTACGAAGATGTCGAAGAAGACAAGAAATTCAAGCATGTTGTTACACGCTTGAAGGGACATGCAACATTGTGGTGGGATGAACTACAAGCTGACAGAGGTTCCAAGGGTAAGCAGAAGATCAAGAGCTGGGATTGAATGATCATGAAGATGAAGGAGAAATTCATCCTGAGGGATTATCAAATTACTTTGTTAAGGAGGATGCAGAACCTGAGACAGAAGCTGATGACAGTGAAAGAATAGACTGAGGAATTCTATCGAGTGAACATCAGGGCAGGTCATCGGGAAAGCGATGATGAGAAAGTTGTCAGATACATGAATGGTCTGAGATATGATATTCAGGATGAGATGAGCATGGTTACCATCCGAACAGTGGAAGATGATTATCAGATGGCTCGGAAAGTAGAAGAAAATCTGAGCCGAAAACAGAGTCAGAGGGGTTGATGCAGAAGTCATCCCAGAGGCAAGTCAGTTGCCCAGGACAAATATCAAAATCCCAAGGAGGAATGGAAGAAACCTCAAACTCGTATAGAGAGAGCTGGAACCTCACAGCGAGGGAAACAATATGTTGAACAGAGAGGGCAGCATAATGAACAGAGAGGATATTATGCTGACAACAACACCTTTCCTCGTACTAGAGGTAGAGGAAGAGGAAGAGGTGGAGTAATTACATGCTTCACATGTGGGAAGAATGGGCACAAGTCTTACGAGTGTCCAGAAAAAAAGAAGGACATTGGAGAATATCACATCACTGAAGCATAGAGGTGGGATGTGGAGGCAGAAGACGCTGAAGGAAGAATATCGTTGATGATGCGAAAAGTCCTTTTGACACCCGAGAAGG
>SNQJ01S0003760.1:131347-177750 GCA_010110895.2 Picea sitchensis | reverse complement strand
AGGGTATTACATTGGGTATATACACATTTCGGGTTCGAAATAAAGGTATTACACTGGATATCTCTTTTTGGAGGACCCATATTAAGCCATAAAGTTTTTCCCTAAAGAACATAAATCTTCAGTGAGCTATCATAAGAAGAAACCCAAAAATATTAAAGGAAATTCTACATAAATACCTTCATTTCATAATATTTTTCTTACCTAGAAGCATATATGAGAACCGTTAAAATTGTTGACGAATGGCCTCGAGCTAGCAAGCTTGCATAACCTGTAACAAAAAGAATATGCTAGTTGGATTAGTAGAGTAGAAATAACGACAAAACATAAGTCTCTTTAGACAATTAGTTAACAAATATAACAACCCTCATTTAACTACAAATTCGAGGAGTAATGAAAACAACAAAATGGAAAAAAAAATCGCTTTTTTCTTTTCTTTTTTGAATAACCATTACGTCAAGAAACATTAATAGATTCTATTAATATACCACTAAGTCCAAAAACTTCTAACTCATAAGGTAACTCATGAACATAATAACATACTAGGTATTTCTTTGCTATATATATATATATATATATATATATATATATATATATAATTACTAAATTACAACATTTATTCTATATAGTTTATTATAGGTACTTATTTAAATAATAGGCCTACTAGAGTTTATGTTAAAAGAACATGTCAACACATACATATACATCAATAAAATCAAGCTACTGTAACACCTCAACATCATCATATATAACACATAATATAAATGAAATCACAGTGTTTAATACTCGGATCACTTGCAAGCAAGTGTCCTCAAAGAATAAGTCAATAATAGTATGCTTAGTAGAGCGCAATGTTACAAGTTGCATAAAGCTTATGTATTATTAATCTCAATCTATAATACCATACTGTACTTTTTATTGGATTTTCAAATTCTTATATATTACAATAATAATTGTTTACTAATAATGCTCAAGAATTTATGAAGGATTATAGTATCACAAGATGTATAATACTTACATGGTGGATAATTTAAAAAAAATTAATAATAATGTAATAATAATTAGTGATCAATGATTTTTATTTTATGGTTAATGATAAAAATATATATAAAGTTTAATCCCAATGAAAAATGAAAAACAAATTACTAAATTTCTACATTTACTCTATATAGTTTATTATAGGTAGTCGTTTAGATAATGGGCCTACTATAGTTTATATATATACACACATAAACTCTAGTAGTCCTATTATCTAAATGACTACCTATAATAAACTATATAGAGTAAATGTAGTAATTTCGTAATTTGTTTTGCAATAGGATTAAATTTTATATATATTTTTATCATAAACCATAAAAGAAAAATCATCGATTACTAATTATTATTACATTATTATTATTTTTTAAAAATTTATCCACCATGTAAGTATTACCATGTAAGTATTATACATCTTGTGATACTATAATCCTTCATAAATTCTTGAGCATTATTAGTAAAAAATTATCATTTTAATAAATATATAAGAATTTTAAAATCTAATAAAAGGTACAATATCACATTATATATTGAGATTAATAATACATAAGATATATGCAACTTGTAACATCTCGGTCTACTGAGCATAGTATTATTGACTTATTCTTTGAGGACACTTTCTTGCAAGTGATCCGGGTATTGAACACTATGATTTCATTCAAGTTATGGGTTATATATGATGATGTTTAGGTGTTATAGCTGCTTGATTTTATTGATGTATATATATGTGTTGACATTTTCTTTTGACAAGTCGTCTTGAGTGTGGAGGACACATGACAGGTTATGGATTTCGGTGGAATTAAAGGGCTTCCTTGGACTCCAGATTGAGTCAAGGAGTGGATTGTATTTTTTTAGTATTTCATTATTATGCACATATGATGTATGATGGATTTTAGTATGATTTATATATATGGATTTTTGATATTGTTTTTGTCAGTTGATGCAGGCTCGACGATGCTTGCTAATCAGACTCGCATAAGGAGTAAAGGGGCGTTGCACAAAAAACTAGATATTTAGGGAGAGGGGTGGTAGCATCCCTTTCATGGCCTACTATCACTCTCGTCATGGCCATAACTGTAGGTTAACGATTACATAGTTAGGTAGTCCACGATGTTGTGAGGGAAGATTCAGACAGTCGCTCACGTAGATTTATAAGGGGAGCGAAATAAGGCATAATCCTTATTCCTTAGAATCCCTTAGTCTCTCACGAGGTCGATCGAATGGAGTTTTGACTCCAATGGGTTGGAAAAAATTTCAAAATAAGTCAACACGAGTGGAACCTTTGGAGCACAAGATTCATCTTGAAGGGCATGTCGCACAATTGAAACATGATTCAATAAACATAGGTGTCCTAGAAAACACTAGAATGATCAGACCTGGGTGGATTAAACTCAACACTCCATTCTCCTAAAGTTTTAACTGGATGAAGTCGATCATAAGATGAGTTGAGCGATAGTTGTAAGTTACCCATCCCTACCACCCTCATTTCGTTGACTTTTAACAACTCAACCTAGCGATTGGTAGATTTTCTCCTAACACGAGATTATATAGTGGAGATCCACTACGAAACTCTAGACTTCAGGGTTTTTCCCTACTTCATACCTTAGATTGTTCACCTAAACCTCAGAAGAGATCAAAGATCTAATGGATTACACTCCTCCTAAAAATCAACGGATTTTGACTACTCTTATGTTCGAAACTCTGGGAGTTCATCACCTTTTGCAAACAACAACTACTTTCCTTTGGAGTGTCGAACTACTGAAACCTCTGAAGGACTAAGACTTCAAGATCTACGGTTCATGTTTGTTTTCTAGATCTATAAATATCCTTTACTTCGGAAGTTGAGAACTTTGGGGTCTTCATAATCCTTAAAAGTTACCTCTAAACCTTGCCAAAGGGCCAAATTCTGAATGACTAAGGGATCAACGGTTCCCACACCCTGCTCAGATATGCGTCCTTTAGAAACTCTGGGGCTCTGGGCTTCGGGAAGTTTAGTTTTTGCAACTCTCGTTCCATCTGAATTTTCGAATCCTGAACCCACATATCTGATGGTCCTGTATTTTACCGACAACAATGACCAGGATTAACTTCAGAACTTAGGGAGTTCATAACCTTAGGGAGTTTGTAACCCTCCACACATTCACAACCTTCAACAACCACCTCCGGAATGGTAGAGTTATGAATACACAGATCTACGAAAACATGTACCCATCGTTTGACGGTAAGGATTTACTATGAAACTTGGGACTCTGAGAGTTCCTTAACCTTTAGCTATGTCCTTTTCCCACATATGACCATTCACCATGGCCACGGCTAAACATAGAGCGTTGAAACCTATCCTTTTCGTGTATCCCAATGGGCATCTTTCCTCCTTTCGTATGAATGAGAGCTATGACCTCGACTCAACTCCTTGAGTGCTAATTGATGGTTTAATTTGACATTCATGATTAAATCAATTGTGAATATGTATGGCTGGGAAAAATTGTGGAGTCCCAATTAGCATGATGTTTAAACCCTTTCCCGATTTCTATAATAGAAATTGCTCGTTGATACTGGGATCGATGCCAACTGTTGAACCATTCGTAGGTAACGATCGACAACCTATGTGGATTGTGGAACCAAAAATTGCACTACCATTAACTTAACTCTTTGATCCTGCAATGGTTCCCTGTCATTGATCTACCCTAACTGAGATCATATGGTTGGGACTTAATCAGATATTGATCTGATTGTCCTCCTCTACAGATCCCAGATATGACGACGACTATATCCTTCTCCTATGGACCCAACGGCTATAAATCACTTCGTAACTTCAAACTTCAAGGTTCTCTAAGGGTAAATAAATTATGTATTCCGAAGTGACAAAGCCCAAAGGTCTCAAGGTTTTAACGAGTGTGCATATTTCATCTGATCAGACAATCATGGGGAGTTCAATCTCCTCATGATCGAATCTTTTCCACTGGTTTTCTTCGAAGGGATGTCAAGATATTATTTTTTCCTCTATTGAACCTGCACCCATTGTTCCTACTGATATTTTCCATTAAAATATGAACTCTGGAGCTTGGTAGAGTTTCCTCCTAAGATATGGTCTTTGATTGTTGAGTGCATTCTTTGTGACTCCTCTGTGTAATTCACATTGTCTCTCTTGAACTTCACCCTCTCAAACGTTAAGACCTATGCCCAACCTGAGAGGGTCTCTTTGCATACTAGGTGTTGTTCTTGTGATTTGGGCTCCCAAGGAGCCTGTCTACGTACTTTGGAACTTGGATCTAGATGTGTTGCACTATGACACCCAGAAGAGGAACTTCAAGTTCCTTGCAGAAAATTTTATCTAAATCTAGAACAAACTTTCCTTTAGTTGTAGGTTTATTTTCTTCATAGTTTCTGTGGTTCACAAAAATACAGAGTAGACCTATGGTTTTTACCTTGTGCTGAGATTATTTCTCTGCGATTGTTTTTCCTTCCTAAATTGTGATGTAGATCGGATACCTATCTACTTGGTTGTACCCTGTAGGGTCTCACATGTTGAGGAAAACTTAGGTAATTTGAAACTGTCACAAATGATAGATGGATATTAAGGGAATTTTTTTTTACAATTAAGTTTTTGTCATGATTATATTGAAATTATTCCTGACCTTTAATTAGTAAGGCGATGAGTTATTTTCTAATATAATACCTGGTGTTATGAGGTGTTGACTAAGATACTGGATTCTCTTTGTTATTGAAGAATTTGCAGAAAGGAATGTTGATATTTATATTGAACTTTGAAATAGATAAGATATGGGAATTAGATACTTCCTTGTTCCTCAGAACAATCGCCAATCTTGATACCTTAAATGGTCAAGATCAATTGGATGAATCCTAGACTTGAGCATTGATTATGTGTCTTGGAATTCCTAACCTTGCAGGATAGGTTGCATGGATAGCATGTATGTCATCTTATGTGAAGTAGCATATCCTTCATGCTTAAATTAGTATCTAAATCTAGTCATGCAATAGGATGAAAGAAATAGAATGTGTACTACTAATGTATGTTACTATAATGCTTCTCTTGTTCTGATGGTGACTATGAATGTTAAAAAAAAAAAAAAACCTCTTATAGTTTCTCAATTACCTATATGAAATAGCATTGGGGCTGTTACATATGGTATCAAAGTTGGTTCAACCCTACAACATTGGACCATTACACCATCCATTGTGTTAAATGAAATGATTGAATTAGATCACTAATAAAAATATAAAATTTATCTTGCAGGTAATCATGGTTAGAGGATGAAGGGGAAGTATATGATGTAGTGCTGGAGGAATGAGTGTGACACATCTGATAACATCCACACCCAAAAGGTCTAACCCCCGAGAAGACGAGTAGAATGTTGAGCAAGAGAAGATTGTTGTGGGATATGCATTATGTATGATGAGATCCTTCAAGAGGATGTAAAAGGAGTTGATCAACCACATCGATAGAGATGAGGGCAGAGCATTTTTACCTAATGAGGGTTCACAAGGCGCCCCAACTGGTAGTAGTAGCATATACCCAGAACTTGAGAAGGTGAAATTTATCGAGTTCTGGGGTGCCCCAGATGGCTTAGCCACCGAGGCATGGTTGGAGGACATGGCGATGTTCTTCTCACTTTGTGATTACACCTCCAACATGAAATTTTTCATGTCAGTATTTCAGCTGAAGGGGAGTGCTCTTCTATGGTGGAAGATGCTACTGCCTCAAATAAACATGGTCATCGAAGATGTGTCATGGGAAATATTTGAGGAACAGTTATGGGAAAGGTACTTATCCGAGGAATTCATTGAGAAACAACTTAATGTGTTCAACGAATTACAACATAATATTCATACGGTGTTGGAGTAGGAGGCCAGATTCATGGAGCTACTTAGGTATGCTCCACACATGAACACAAAGAAGATAAAGGTAAACAAGTTTGTTTTTGGCCTTAACTTCAACATTCTTGCAAAGGTGAGGATATTAATTCCTTAGACTTTGCATGATGCAGTTCATAAGGCCCTCATAACTCATGAAGAGTTGAACGATGGTGGTCAGGGAAGGACTCCCTCAAGATAGAATGAAAATATGTCATCAGCAGTGCAACAACATTAGGCACCATCCAGGCATACTGCAGGGAATCGAGTTACGCCTAGAGGACCGATGTTTATGACACCATGAAAACAAACTCCTCAGTAGAGGACTCCTTATAAATAGAAGCAACAACGTCGACCACAACAACAATTTAGGCATATTCAATAGAATAGATCGGGATCACATGTTGTTAGACTAGCAACTTCTACTTCGAGGACCAGGAGCAGTATACTGAAGACTGGATGTTGGACATGTGGTGAGCCACATTACTAGAGAGATTGTCCAATTTAGAAGGCCAAAGCGACTGGACCATTAGGACCCACTATAGTTGGATATTTGGGCGAGGCCCACAAGATACATGCAGTGGTGAACAACTGTTGGGATGAGCATCAGTCCACTATGCTAGAGACGTCAGGTATGATTGTAGACCAAAACTACAGTGTATTGATAGATCTAGGTGCTAAAAAGAGCTTCATCTCTAGTGAAATGTTGAAGAGAATTAAGGTAAAGGAAATCAAGAAGGATGATTTCAAGTATGTAGAAATGATATTAGGTGCCAAACATAAGGTTGGAGGAAAGGCTACAAGATGTAGCCTTAAATTGGGAGACTTTGTAACAAAGGTAGATTCTTTATGTCATGATACTAGGATCTTATGACATAGTGATTGGTATGGATTGTTTATAATCACATGATGTGATACTTAACTATAATATGAAATAATTAAGTTTCACAGATGATTTGGGATAAACTAGAGTGATTCTAGGAAGAAAAGAAGGAGTGTCCTTGAGGTTCATTTCTTCGCTAAAATTACAGAAGAGTATATGCAAGGGATGGATAGTATATTCAATATTAGTTCTCAATGAAAAGGGTGAGGTGGAAGGACTAGAAAACTTTCCTATAGTGCAAGAGTTTGCATAATTTTTTCCAAAAGAGTTACCCAGTTTATTGCCTGAAAGAGAGTTGGAGTTTACAATAGAATTGAAACTAGGAACTGAACATATTGCAAGAGATCCCTACCAGATGTTAACGCCTGAATTGCAGGAGTTGAAAATGCAATTGAAGGAATTTTTGGATTTGGGACTTATTCATCCACATCTGTCACCTTGCGGTGCACTAGTTATTTTCATGAGGAAGAAGGATGGATTATGGAGACTTTGTATTGACTATTGTAAATTGAACAAAGAAACCATCAAGAACTAGTATCTGTTTCCAAGAATAGATCATTTCACTGATTAGATGAAAGGGGCAACAATAATTTTGAAGATTGACTTGAGATTAGGATATCACCAATTATGGATTATGGAAGAAGATATCCCTAAGACCACTTTTAAGACAAGATTTGGACACTACAAGTTTACAAGTTTACCATTCAAACTGAAAAACACCATGAGGGTATTCATGAGTTTGATGAATGGGGTTTTCCATGAATACTTGGACAAGTTTTTTCAAGTTTGTATTGATGACATACGTATTTATTCTTGGATGAAGGAAGAGCATGATGCAAACTTTAGGTTGGTCTTCCAGTTCCTAAGAGAAAATAAATTGTATGAGAAGCTATCAAAATGATCTCTTTACCAATATAAGATTCATTTCTTGGGATATATCATATCTGGTGAAGGTATCTTTATGGATCCAACGAAAGTGTAGACTATTATGGAATGTCCAGAACCGACAAAATTACATGAAGTATGAATTTTTATGGGTTTAGAAGGATATTACCGATGATTTGTCAAATGATTCTCGAAGATAGAAAAGCCAATCACATAATTGTAGAAAAAAGAAGAAGTTCTTTTGGACTGAGAAATGCACGTAATCATTTCAAAGTCTCAAAGAGTTACTAATAAAAACACCGATACTAAAATTCCCATACATGGAAAAGTAGTTCTTGGTATGCATAGACGCATCCAACGAAGGGTCAAGTGGATTTTTGATGCAAAACGGTCAAGTGATCGCTTACATTTCATGGAAAATGAGAAATAATGAGGAGAACTACAAAACACATGATTTGGAGTTATTAGCTATTTTTTACACCTCGAGAATATGGGGACATTATTTGATTGGATGAAAATTTGAATTAAAGATCGATCATTGTGGATTGCAGCATATTTTTACACAGAGTGACTTGAACATCCGATAAAGGTGTTGGTCATAATTTCTTAAAGAATAGGATTTTGATATTTATTAAATTAAATGAATTGTGAACTGAGTGGCAAATGCGTTGAGTAGGAGGCCACACATATTTTTCAGTGTTATCTCTTAAGATGAACCTTCGAGAAAACATTCTAACTCTACAAATCGATAATGACTAGTATAAGGAAGTTAAGAATCATATTGGACAAGATACCATGATGGTACCGAGGTATGAAGATTATTCACTAGACAATGATGCATTATTTAGATTTAATGGAAGAGTTTACATACTGCCTAATGATGAACTAAGAATTTTGATCTTAAGTGAAGCGCATTGAGCAGTATACATGCCTCATTCGGGAGTCACAAAGATGAAGGAATATCTTAATCCTTTTTTCTTCTGGAAGAGAATGAAAGCATATATAGTTAGTTATGTGGTGAGATTTCTAGAATGTCAGCAAGTGAAAGATGAACATAGACATCCAGTGGGATTGTTAAAACAACAAACTATTCCTAAATCAAAATGGGAAGTCATTTCAATGGACTTTATTGTTGGATTTCCACTAAAATAAAGAAGACACGATTCAATTTTTGTGGTAGTTGAAACTCTGACGAAGAGTGCACACTTTATTCCAGTGTGTATGATGTATCAGGCACCTAACATAGCTATATTATTTGTCATAGAGATTTTGATATTACATGGGGTGCCAAAAATAATCATATCCAATCAAGGATCGATGTTTATAGGACAATTTTGGACCAGTTTCCAAAAGGCTTTGGGAATATGATTAAACTTTAGCATATATTATCACCCAGAGACAAGCGGGAAAACAAAAAGGACAAAGTGGATTTTGGAGGATATGTTGTGTATGTATTTAATGGACCAGTAGAAACGTTGGGAATAATTATTACAACTAGTGTAATTTGCATACAACAACAACTATCAGAGTACGATTAAGATGGCACTGTTTGAGTTTCTTTATGGGTGACCGTGTCGGACGCCATTGAGTTGGGATTGACTTGAGGACAGGGTACTGGTAGGACCAGAAGTGATTGAAGAAATGGAAGAATATATGCAATCGATCAGACATAGGATTAAAAAAGTGCAAGATCGACATAAGAGTTATATTGATGTGCATCACGTTGATCGCAGTTATCAAGTTAGAGATGGAGTCTTCTTGCGGGTAAAACCACATAAGAGTTTGATGTATTTTGGAAATGGTGCTAAACTCTCTCCCAGGTTTGTGGGACCCTTCAAAGTAGTGGAAAAGAAGGGACCCGTAGCTTATCGACTAGCCTTTCCTGATTCTTTGAGGCATATGCATGATGTTTTTCATGTATCTATTTTGAGATATTATATTAGTGACCCTTCACATGTTATTGACATGAGTTCCTTGGATGTGTCAGACGAGGGTGCTCTCATGGAGGAGCCAATATGCATTCTTCCCATCACATTCGACATCTACGACATCGAACAGTCGATCAGATCAAGGTCCAGTGGGACAATTATAGTCCATACTCGGATACTTGAGAGGACGCATATGGGATGCATCAACAATTTTCTTACTTGTTTTACATACTAGACATATAGATCTATGTCAAATACATTTATTTACTTGGTATTACATATACTGTACAAAATTTGAGACAAAGTTTAAAACAAGAGGGGGTGTATGTAACATCCATCTGTACTGAGCATACTATTATTGAATTATTCTTTGAGGACACTTGCTTGCAAGTGATCCGGGTATGGAACACTGTGATTTCATTTAGATTATGGGTTATATATGATGATGTTGAGGTGTTATATTTGCTTGAATTTATTTATGAATATATGTGTGTGTGTGTGTGTGTGTGTTGACTTGTGCTTTTGACAAGTCATATTGACTGTTTAGGACACATGACATGTTATGGATATTGGTGGAATCAAAGGGATTCCTTGGACTCTATATTGAGTAAGGGAGTGGATTGTATTGTTTGAGTATTTTGTTACTATGCACATATGATGTATGATGAATTTTAGTAGGATTTATATATATGGATTTTTGACATTGTTTTTATTAGTGGATGCAGGATCGATGATGCTTGCTAATAATAATCACATAAGGAGTAAATCATCCTTGCAAAGAAAACCAAATATTGAGGGAGAGGAGTGGCAGCATCCCTGTCACAACCTACTAGCACATCCACCATGGCCAAAACTATAGGTTAATGATTACCTAGTTGGGTGGTCCACGATACCTTGAGGTAAGACTGAGATAGTCTCTAATGTATATTTCTAAGGGGCACACAATAAGGCATGATCCTTATTCGTTAGAATCCCTTAGTCTCTAACGAGGTCGACCGAATGGATTTTTGACTCCAATAAGTTGGACAAAATTCCAAAAACAAGTCAACGTTAGTGTCACCCTTGGAGCACAAGATGCATATTGAAGAGCATGGCACACAATGGAAACCCGAGTCAATAAACATAGGTGGCCTACAATACACTAGAATGATTAGACCTTATTGGATCAAATTAATTAATTAAAAAATAGATTATTAATTATTAAATCCAACCAGAAGTCTAAGTCAAAGTATAAATTTTAAATAAGGAGATTAATTGAATTGTGAAATGAGTAAAAATTTGAAGGTAATAAAATGTTAGGAAATAGTAAGTAAAGACCTAAAGAATTGATAAAATGCATAAGGGTGCATGAAATTATTAAAAATAAATACTTATTTAGAAATAATTACAACTTGAGAGAATGTGTTGTGCATAGAATATAATTTGAGTCAACCAACCCTAGCCTAACTAAAAAGACTCATAATCGAACCCTAAATAAAACCTAGTTAGAAAACACCCTTTAATTAAGGGGATTGGGGAACCAAGAGACAACTAAGATGGAAATTAGGAAAACATGGAGAAATGTGAGGAAAATGGGGTTTTAAATATAAATAAAAGAGAAACTACTTGAGCAACCTAGGAAGAATGTGACACCTATAGTGGGTGAATAATCCTTTGAATGAGTTATGAAAATTAAATGAATTATGCATGAGGGACAGATGTCCATGAGAGAGAATTCAATAAATATATTGACAAAGAAGGGAAGCACATGAACTTTTGGGGAGGCATTATTATGCTGTCGAATTTTTGATTGACTGTGTTTTTACTTGTGAGTGTTGGGACTCCAGACGGGTGAAAAGAGTGGAAGTTCTTCCTTGCGGGGCAAGCCTCGAAGGTATTGTGTTCTAGTTTTTGTGTGTTTGGCCCCTTTGTGGCTCAGGGGGCTATGGAGGAAGAAGAGTACGCCTAGCGTTGGTTGGGAGGTATCAGGGAAGTCTCTGTGATTAGGAAGCGAAGGAAAGGAAGGAGCACAAGTTTTGAAAGGACATCTTCAACACACAGGTTTCATTGATTTTTGGTATTTATAAGATGAATTTATTTATATTACGAGAGTATCAGTGCAATAGATTGATACAGTTATTGTAGAATCATTGGAAGGTCTAAATTTCAATTGTTATGTTTGCTGACAAACAATCAATAGCTACAATGTTATATTTTAAATCTTCACTATAAATTTTAGACATTTTCAGAACTTTGTATATCGGTCTAATCCTCCTTGTTTAGTGAAAAATTTATATTTCAGATAGCTTATGTTTAAGTTTGTATTTTCATCCTTACACGAAATATGTTTCATCATATTTTTAAGACTATTATGTTAGGACATTATCAATGTATTGCTCACTGGTCATTTGAGGTTTAGTTCTGATTTGTATTGTAAGAGCTTGTTGAATTTCATTTAAAATCCAAATCAATTTTATTGATGGGTTCGTTGTTGAGAGGCGTACTGCATCCAAACATGTACCATAACTTCCTGCTTAATTTTACAATATTTAATTTCTGTCAATGGTGGATTCTCAATGTTTTTTTTAACCCGAATTTATGTGTTCCTCTGATATAAATATTTGGTTAACCCAAGTTATTAGTAATGAGGAATCCCTGTGCTATAGTATCTTAAATTTAAAATTCGAGATATTGGGATGTATTGGTGAAGGTATCCGGACTTATAACTTTTACTTGCTTCTTTCTTGGGCATTATCCCTTTTTCCTAAACCAAGTTATGCATGTGACCAGGAGGAAGAAACTATTGCTAGTCAAAAAGGGTGTTATTCAGGAATATGAAACTGCGAATCAATGGAGGTTCCTTAAACTCAACACTCCTTTATCCCGAAGTGTTAATCGACCGAATTCAGTCATAAGATGAGTTGACTAGTAATTGTAGGTTACCCAACCCTACCACCCTCCTTTTGTTGACTTTTAACAACTCAATCTAATGGCTGGTGGATTTTCCCTTAATGAGATATTCTACGGTGGATATCCAATACGGAACTCCGGACTTCAGAGTTTTTCCTTGATTTACAACCTTAGAATGTTCACTCGGATCATCGAAATGTTGAAGAGATCGGAGATCTAATGGCGTACAGTCCTAAAAATCAATGGATGTCATCTACTCCGGTGTTCAAAACTCTGGGATTTCATCACCTTTTACAAACAATAACTCCTTTCCTCCAGAGTGGTGAAATGTCAAAACCTATGAAGGACTAAGACTTGAATATTTACAGTCCTTGTTTGTTTGCTAGATCTACAAATCTCCTTTACTTCGGAAGCTCGGAACTTCGGGGTCTTCGTAATCCTTAACAATTACCTCTAAACCTTGTCGAAAGGTCGAGTTCATAATGACTAAGGGATCGACGATTCCCACACCTTCTTAGATATATGGCCTTAAGAAATTCAGGGGCTCTAAGCTTTAGGAAGTTAAGCTATTGAAAATCTCGTTCCATCTCAATTCGCGAAGCCAAAACCCACAGATCTGATGGTCCTATATTTTATCGACAACAACGTTCAAGATTAACTTCGGAAATCCAATAGTTCATAACCCTCCACACCTTCACAACTTTCAACCACCCCCTCCCAAATGGAAGAGTTTTGAATACTCAGATCTACAGACACGTGTACCCACCATTTGGCAGTAAGGATTTATTTCGTACTTCGGGACTCCGGGAGTTCCTTAACCTTTAGCTAGGGCATTTTTCCACATATGAACTCTTCCGATGCCCATAGATAAACATAGAGCATTGAACCATATCCTTTTCATCTAGCCCGAAGGGCCTCTGTCCTCCCTTCGTATGACCGAGAGATATGACCTCAGATTAACTCCTTGAGTGCTAATCAATGGTTTAATTCGACGGTCGTGATTAAATCAATCGCGAAGATGGATGGTTGGGAAGTATTGTAGATTCTCGAATAGCATGTTGTTTAAACCCTTTCCCACTTTTCACAATAGAAACACTTCATTGATAATGGGATCGATGCCAACATTTGAACCATTTGTAGGTGATGATCGACGATCGGTGTGGATTGCGGAACTAAAACTTGCATGACTATTAAAACAACCCTTTGATTTCACAATGATTCCCCATTGTTGATCTACCCTAAGTGAGATCCTACGGTTGGGACTTAATCAGAGGTTGATCCAACAATCCTTGTCTGTAGCTCCCAGATCTGATGACTACTGTAACCTTCTCCCGCGGACCCAACATCTAGAAATCACTGAGTGATATATCGTGTAGATCACTTCGTAACTTCAGACATTGGGGCTCTCTAAGGGTAAATAACTCAGATCTTCCGAAGCGAAGAAGCTCGAAGGTCTCAAGGTTTTAACGAGTGTCCATATTTCATCTAATCAGATGATTGTGGGGATTTCGATCTCCTTGTGATCAAATCTCATCCACTCATTTTCTTCGAAGGGATGTCAAACTCTTATGTTTTCCTCTCTTGAACTGCCACCCATTTTTCCTCCTGATATTTTCCCTTAAAATTTGAACTCTAGAGCTTGGTAGCATTTCCTCCTAAGCTCTAGTCTCTTATTGTTGAGTGTGTGCATTGCACCTCCGCTGTGTAATTCACATTGTCTCTCCTGAGCTTCACCCTTTCGAAAGTTAAGACCTAGTCCCAACCTGAGAGGGTATTTGTGCATACTAGGTGTTGTTCTTTTGATTTGTGCTCTCAAGGATCCTGTCTACGTACTTTGGGAGTTGGCTCTAGATGTGTTTCATTTTTACACCCAAAAGAGGAACTTCAGGTTCCTTGCAGAAACTTTTATCTAAATTTGGAACAAACTCTCCTTCAGTTGTAGCTATATTTTCTTCACAATTTTTGTGGTTCAAAAAAGTACAGAGTAGGCCTATGGTTTCTACCTTGTGTTGAAAGTATTTCTCTTCTGTTATTTTTCCTTCTTCAATTGTGATGTAGATCAGATACCTATCTACTTGTTTGTACCCTGCAGGGTGTCACAAGTTGAGGAAAACTTAAGTAATTTGAAACTGTCACAATGATAGATGGATATTAAAGGACTCTATTTTTACTGTTATGTTTCTATCAAGATTATATTGAAATTCTTCCTTACTTTTAATTATTAAGGTGATGAGTTATTTTCTAATATAATACCTGGTGTTATGAGGTGCTAACTAAGATACCAGATTCTCTGTGTTATTGAAGAATTTGCAGAAAAGAATGTTGATATTTATAATGAAATTTGAAATAGATAAGATATGAGAATTAGATACTTCCTTGTTTCTCAGAACCTTGAATGGTCAAGATCAATCGGACGAATCCTATACTTAAGCGTTGATTATGTTTCTTAGAAGTCCTAACCTTGCAAGATAAGTTGGGTGGGTAGTTTGTATGTCATCTTATGTGAAGTAGTAGATCCTTATGCTTAAAGTAGTATCTAAATCTAGTTGTGCAATAGGATGAAAGAAATAGAATGTTTACTAATGATGTATGTTATTATAATGTTTCTCTTGTTCTGATGATGACTATGAATGTTTTAAAAAATATATATCTCTTAGTGTTTCTCAAGTACCTATATGATGTAACAGAGGGGCTGTTACACAACTATTCACGAGTATACCATCTTCCAGGAATAAAATTAGAGTATACCATCTTCCAGGAATAAAATTACTTATTTACATCGTCAATCCACCCAAAACAAAATAGGGTTATCATTAAAAACGGAGCATCAGGTCCTCAATTCCTGGATGGATTCGTAAGTTTTATCTTATTTAAAAGGGAGTGATCCTTCAAAGGTAAGAATATAAATGATTACTAGTTATTTTGATTAGCAGTAATCAAGCACTTGTCGGAACGAACTCCTTACATGATGTACAAGAAAAGGAGAAACCAAATTCAATTAACTTGATTTAAGATGGACAAAGGAATTCAATAAATAACTGGTACTCAACTAACATTCACTTAAACCATCATAGGCTGTACAAAATCATCCGATAGTAAAAATATAAAGATATAGGATTTCGATTTTGGTAATACTTAGGATTCTATAAGAAAAGCAAGTAAATAATCTCATATTTCATCTCCTTATAATCGCAGCAATATCTTGCGATTGCATCCCTCTTCAACTTAGTTTGCAGTTAAAATCATCACGAATCAACAAATATTTAATCTTAGTCTTGTAATGGGACCCATTTATGTTTCATGCTTGAGTAAATCCGAAATTAATACCAAAATACACACAAAACGTCCATTGTTAGAGATGTTCCAGTACATATTTAGACAATCAGAGAGTCAATATGTTGCAGATTTGATACATATTTTAACACCATAAAAATGATTTAATAAGACTATTCAACAAAATAATTAATACCATCTTCATTCAAGCATTCAATACACATAGTTTTAGCAACAATTAGGAATTTAAAATTTTCACCATAAAAATCTTAATCATCAATATAATAGGATATCTCATTTCAGAACGGCAAAAAGAAAATATGAATATTCTCTTTAATCAATAACGTTGCAATTACAGAAAATTGAGACAAATAATTTCACCCATGAGTACATTGTTCCAAGCACAATGTTTAGATTTATCATAATCAATATTCAAAATTTACAACAAGAATTATAATAACAATACGACTATTTTTTTTTCAAATACCTTAACCCAAGAAGGATGATGTTGTGGTTGATCTCCAATCTAGATTCATGCAATGTACCTTCTCCCTTGTTAATCTAATGACTTCACCAGTACCTCCCAATCAACACTAGAGGTACTCTTCTTCCCCCTTAGTCTCTCATTCCGCAAAGGAGCCACACAAAGAAACCAAAAATCAATAGCACAAACTTGCCCTCACAAGGAGAGCCCTCCACGTCTTACACAATTTTGAAACCCAAGTCACACAAGTAAACTTAGTCAGTAAAAATTTCAGCAACAATTCATTCAGCAACAATTCATTCATCTAACAATAGGGTAAGTTCCATTTTCCTCACCATTTCTTTTATAGGAAAAATTACCTTGACACATATCATCTCATGCACAGTTAACTATTTTTTTATAATTAAAATAAATATTATTCACCTACAATACATGTCACACTCTCCTCAAGTTGCACATGTCAAATCCCTTTTTAAGTTAAATAATTAGGCATTTTCCCTCGCACCAACAATTAATTCCTAAAATTTCCTCCTAGTTGTCCCTTAGTTCCTCAATCCCTCTCTTATTTTGTCCCCTAACTAAAGTTTAGTTTGAGTTTGATTATAAATCTTCTCTTAGTTAGGATCTAGGGGTTGATTGACTTAGGATACTAACTGAAGTTTGAAAACATATTCTCTCATGAATTTAATTTCTTTTAATTAAAAATTATTTTTATTATTTTCATGCACACATTCTGCACATGCCCAATTTTGATTCTTATTCTCCCTTTACTAGAGTTTATTAATTCTAACTTCCCGCAACCCAATTTAATCTTATTTAGTCACAACATATAGACTTAAGACTTTCTGATAGGTTTTCTAGTTTATAATCTAATAATAAAAGTATGCTCTTTTCTAACAAAGTCTAAGCATTCAATTTATTTTCTAGGCCTATATTTTTTTGGACTCACAATTTCGTTTATGGGACGTGCCCTTCAAGACGCATGTAACATCTAGTTCCACTAAGCACATTTATACTAAATTATTCTTTGAGGACACTTACAATAAAGTGATTCGGTTATGATACATTATGATTTTTTTTTTCTTATGAATTATATTATGATGTCATTGTTATTATATGTTAAATTCTAGATGTATATATGTATCGACATGTATTATTGATGAGAATCCATAAGTGTGCAGGATAATTGACAGGTTGATGATGCTTATGGCATCAACAAAATTTCTTGGACTCTAATAATATAGGGAGCGGACTTGTATTTTGTTTGAGCTTTGAGTACTGATTTACATGTATATATGATGCTTTCCATATGGATGATATGTATATGAATTATTGATAGTGTTCTTGTCACTCGATGCAAGCCCGATGACGCTCGCTAATATGACTCACATAAGGAGTAAAGGATCCATGCACAAAAACCAGACAATTGAGGGATAGTTGTGGTAGTGTCCCTATCAGATCCTACTAGCACTCCCCGCTGTGACCTGAACTATAGGTTAATGATTACCTAGTTCAAGAGGTCCACAATTTCTTGAGGGCAGACTGAGACAATCACTCAACGAGAATTATAAAGGGTCTAAAATAAGGAGGAATCCTTATTCCTTAGACAACCCTTAGTCTCTCTCAAGGTTGACCAAGTGGAGTGTTGACTCCAAGGGTTGGAAAAACTTGTAAACTAGTCAAAGTCAAGTGGCATGCTTCAAGGAAGAAGGTGTGTCCTGAAGGGTACATCGCAAAATTAATTTATGAGTCAATAAGATATAGATGTTCTAGAAAATAAAATAAAATGTTTAGACCCTGTTAGAACAAAATATTTATTTAATTGTTAAATTACAAACTCCAAAATATAAGAAGAATTATAAGTCTAAGATGTTTGACTAAATTAAAACGTAAGAAGGAATTAAGGGGATTAGAGTATCTTTTTAAGTGAAAGAATAAATTAGAGTAAAATATGGGTAATTGCACATGTGTTCATTAAAATATTAAAAGGGATTTTTAAATAAGAATAAATTAAAAACATGAGAGAATAGATGGATCACATAGAGTAGCATCTTGAGTCAATACACCACTAATCCTAACTAAAAGAAGACTCTGAATCCAATTCAATCTAAAATCTAGTTAGGGGATACAAATTTTATGAGGTATTGGGTAACTAAGGGACAACTAAGAGAAAAGATAGGAGCACATTGGGGAATTTGAGGGAAAATTCGTAAAGAAATAAAATAAAAAGGGAATTAACATGTGCAACTTGGGGAGAGTGTGACACATGTAGTGGGTGAATAATCATTTAATTAAATTAATAAAAAATAATTATTTTTGCATGAGGAAATGCATCATTGGTAATTATGATATAAAATAATTGGAGAGAAAGGGAGAGGGGATCTCACTTGGAAAGTATTGTTATGATGCCAAATGTTTTTTCAACTAGTTTACTTATTGAGAGTTGGTCTCCAAAACATGGAAAATCGTGGAAGTTCTACCTTGCGAGGAAAATTTTGGTGATGTTGATTTATGGTTTATTGTGTGTGGCCGCTTTGCGGCTCGGGGTCTAAGGGGGAAGATGAGTACCCATAGCATTGGTTGGGAAGTACTGGTGAAGTCTTGGGATTGGAAAGCAAGGAGTTGCATGGTGTACCTAAGACAATTGTGTCTGACAGAGATTCTAAGTTCATCTTAAACTTTTGGAAAAGGATATTCAAAGTATTTGGGACAAATATGAACTTTAGCACAACATATCACCCTGAGATAGATGGACAAATAGAAAGGGTAAATTGGGTGATTGAAGATATGCTCAAGATGGATATGATGTTTAAACCATCCGGATGGGAAGACTACCTTCACTTGGTAGAGTGTTCTTACAAAAATGGGTATCAAGTATCTTTAAATATGAGCCCATTTGAATCACTTTATTGTAGAAATTGCAACACACCAGTAAGTTAGGACACCCCAACAGATTGTGCAGTGATTGGGCTAGATCTGCTTTGGGAAATGGAAGAGCAGATGGTAAAGATAAGGAATAATTTAAAGGATTACCAAGATAAGCGAAGAATATACGTCGATAAAGGAAGAAACCCTATAGATTTTAAAGTGGGTGACCATGTGTTAATCAAAGTTGAATCCAGACGCAGTTCCTTGAAGTTGGGAAATTGATCTAAGTTTGCAGTGTGCTACTATGGGACATTTGAAATCCTAAAGAGGATTGGTCTTGTCACATGTATGCTTGCATTTCCTACATATTTTTGTATTCATAATGTTTTCCATGTTTCATTGGTTAAAAGGTATGTACTTTATGCTAATCATATTATTGATTGGAATGTGATTCAAGTGGAGCCAGAAGACGATTTTCAAGTGCGACCAGTTTTCATATTGGATTAGAAAATTAAACAACTCTGGAATCGAATCATGGAGTTGGTAATGGTTCAATAGACCTGATATGGTCTTGAGGATGCAACTTGGGATCACGAGGATTCTATGCAGATTTAAATCCGAACCTTTTACATGTGTATGTATGTACATGTGTATATGATGCACTGAGAAAAGTGCATAAATAAGGGGGATGGGAATGTAATATTCCTAATATAGAAAAAATTTAATTTTACATATAGGTTGGCGAGCCATTCACACCAATTGTAAATGTAAATTTCCATATAGGTTGGTGAGTCATTGGCAACTAGTTTTTGTTTTTGGTGCACTAGGGTAACTGCGCAAAGAATTGTTATCAAAGGAAGTGTGTGTGCATTTAATAGTGATATGAATACCCTAGTAAGTGTGTGAGATTTCACATCAAACGAAGGGTGTGTACATTTCATAGTGTTGCACACACTTGAGGAAGTGCACTAGAATCACCTAGAAGTGCACATCAGACTGAGTTATATATGTGTGTGTGTGTGTGTGTGTGTGTATTGAGGTCAGAGAGTGTGTGGTTATGAGGCTAGTGAGATGAAATGAAAATATGCCAGTGCACTTATCGATGTAAATGTAATCAAAGTCATTATTAATATCACATCATTGCACATAGAAAAAATCAGAAAAAAAGAGATAGGGGGCTAACTCCACTTGAAAGAGGGAAAAGGGGAGTGACTTAAGTGTTAGGGAATATTTTACTAATATTTATGGAAAAGTGTATGTTATGGATAATTATTTTATCCTAATTTCATAAGGGTAGGGAACTAGTCACCAAGTGGCTTAAGCTACTTCTGAAGGTGACAAGCATCGAGTTTAAGGCATGCAATATATATTTTTGGCCTTAATGTATTTTTGATGGATTATTCACTTTATATCGAGAAGAAGGGGTCGGTCCAAGGTGAAAATACAACTATTATCTTATCTGCAGAGGGAATCTTATAAAGGATTTTTTGGTACTATAATCATAATTGTGTGGTTGAAGAGGCAAGTTTTCAGGACCGTGAGAAATCTCTCTGGGTGAGAGATATGTTGTTGAAGAGGCAAGTTGTCATGCTCATGAGCATACTCTCCAGGTGATATTTTTGCTAGGTATTTTTACCTGGTGCCTTGGGAATTAGTTTCATGGCTTGGAAACTTCCTGTTCGACCTATTACTGGAACCTTGGAAGGGAAGTGGGGAAACTGATGGAATATTGAGAAGAGAAGGGGCACACTTCCTTAGATGTGACAGGTGTGTGGGGAATGAGAGACTGTAGGATTATTGCAGCAGTGACACCTTAGATTAAGAAATTATTTTGAGTATCAGACCTTAGCCTAGAATTAGGAACCATTTTTCCCGTGTGGAGTTAAGCCCCAACTGGGGGGTGACCGGTTGTTGAAATTGTATGAGTAACATAGTATATGGCTAGGAGGAACATATGAGTTTTGTGCATAGTTGGTGACTTTTCATAAAATATAAGTGGTCTTATGTGCTTGTCTCATTTACTATGTGCTTAATTATCTATGTTAATATGGTTTTATTTCTTGTATGTTGTTGCATATAAGTAATTTTTGTTATTCTAGTTACTACTTCTTGCACATGTAAGTATGGTGTTGATATTTGGTAATTGTAATCATGAATGAGTATGAAAGTTATTCATAATATTTACTATTAAGTTAAAATTATGATATTGGTCATGATTCTCTGAGGCAAGGTTTGAATGGATGTGTGGGTAGGAAAGTATCTTGTGTTCACAAGAGGATGGAATTCATTTACATGTGTAGAAGTGTTGTGTGCCCAATTTTATTGTGTGCATAGTTGTATTGATTTAGTTCTATTGTGTTTAAGTTATGTAAAAAGGAGAGATTCAGTGTGGCTTGACTCAACTTGAATTTGAGTGCATTACTTAAAGTGACAATGTTAAGACTAGTGTTTAATATAGAATCTATGCCGTGGATGTTATTTTGGAGTAACATTGTGCAGTAGTAATCTGCGTGATATTATAGTATGTTTGGTTTTAGAGTGATAGAAGTTGATTTTTTTTATGCGGCCCAGTCTAGGTGGCTGAGGAAATCACACATCAACATCCCTATTTTTCTTGAAAATCCACTTACATCTAACAATATTCATGTTGGAAGGTAGAGGAACCAACTCTCATGTGTTTTTCTCCATTAAGGAATTGTACCTTTGTTTCATAGTTGCTTCCTAGTGGGGGTTGTGTTCAACATCTACATAAAAATACGGGTCTGATTGAAGTGCCATATAACAATAAATATTCAACAAATCCTCCATGGAAGTAAAAGCTTGTGGATGCTCCAAAAACTAAGATATGGTTCTTAGTGGATCGATAGGATCACCCACTAGATCACTTGTTTCCTGAAGAGTCTATTGTTCCCATCATGGTAGAGGGTATGGACTTGAAACTTCTTTCTACTAATCATAAATATCAAATATATCATATACAAATATATGATCAAAAATATGATCGGAAGAATTCTCATGAAGTTCTTCAACTAGTGGCGGTGGAGATGGAGGTGTGGACTGCTCCAAAAGAACCTTTGAAGGGCCCTCTTCAAACTTAAAAATACTTTGAATAAATAATGTATATGAATTATTATATAATAACTTGTATCCCTTATGTCTCTGTATATATCCAACAAAAATACACTCCTTACTCTAATCTTCTATAGATTTCCTCCTATCGGAAAGGATCTTATCCCATGCACGGGAACCAAAAATTATGAAGTGGGTGACTTCCAGTTTGTTCCCACTCCAAGCCTCATATGGAGTGACTCCCTTGACTAATTTATGAGTAAATATATTATGAATTTATTCTACATAGTTTATAGCATCAACCCATAACTTTGGAGGTAGTTCTTTAGCCTCCAACATACAGTTGGCCATCTCTTTCAATGTCCCATTCTTTCTCTCCGCTACCACATTTTATTGTGGAGTATATGGAACTATGTACTACAACTCTATACCTTCTTCTAAACAAATATTATCAACATCCTTATTCACATTCTCTCCTGCATTTTCAGTACAAAGATTCTTAATCCGTTTCTCTATTTGGTTATCAACTAGATGCTTGAAATCTTTAAGACACTCAAAGACCTCATATTTTAATTTGAGAAAGTAGACCAATGTATGTATTTAAAAACAATCAATGAAATCAAGAAATTACTTATATTTACTAATCAATGGGAGTGGGAAAGGACCTGTAATTTCAATGTGAACCATATCTAGAAGCGATGATGCCCTCCATGTTTTACATGTGCTGACATTCTCCTCAGGATGTTTACCTAGTATGCATCCCTAGAAAAATTCATCTATTTACTGAATATGGGGTAATCTATTCACCATTACATCTTTACTAAGTTAATCTAAATATTTAAAATTGAGATGCCCAAACCTCTCATGCCACAACCTCGACTCTGCACTAGCATGTTTTAGAAGAGATATGCAATTAGAATTATGAGTAAAGTGAGAGAAGGTGTAGAATATGGAATGGTGATTAACCTCACCAAAACCAATTTTTGAACCATTTGAAAAGTCAGAAATAATAACTGATACCAGAGTGAAATCCACCTTCTTCCCTAGACTTGAATGAGAGATTTGATATCTGTGGAGAGGTGATTCACTAAAATATTTGGAACATGAAGTACATCCTGAAATAATCCATGGCCTGGATAAAATCTACCCCTAGTACACACCTTGGAAGGAGAATCATCTCCCATGAAGAACGATGGTCCGAAACAAGTCTCCAAGTATGAGAAAAGTCTATCTAATGAAGTCATGTGATAGGTAGCCTTTGAATCAATAACCTAAACATTAGAAGAATAATAAATAACAAGTAATGCATGACCATTACCTCTTTCTGATGATGGAATGTCTAATGGATTATTCCTTGCATTATCCAGAATACAATCCTCGAGGTGATGGTGCTAAAGTGATTGTGTCATGATATCTATGGTCTTTTTCATGTAAAGACTCTCACAATGAAATCCCCTGTTATAGTAGGAACACTTGGTATTGCCCTTATTTATCTTTGATTCCTTGGAACTCAAAATCTCATCTTTGGGAATTTTTTTACCTTATTGTTCTCTTACTCCTTCTTACCCTTAATCTTTTTATTATTCTTCTCTGAAATAATTTGAGCTATAAGCACATGGGGATTGGAACCCTTAAGTGCCCATATATATATGAGTTTTTTCTGCTCATGCTTAAGTGACTCCATGAACTCATCAAGGGATGACATATTCCATGTAGATCGCATAACTAACCTGGTAGTATGAAAAGAATAAGTGTAGATAGAATATTTTGGTTAGAATTGAAAATATTAACTGCTCTTATTTCTTATCAATTCCATAAGCCATAACATGAGAAAGCATAGTTTTAAAATTATAGAATTATTCATGTAGGGTCTCAAAATCTCTTTGATTCATTGTATGTATATCATTCTCCACTTGATGACCTCTTAGTTAGTCTTGCTTTCCTATCAAATCCTTCAAATTTGTCTAAACATCCTTAGGAGTCATTGCAACTATCAACATGGAAGAGGAGATCCAGAGAGATTCTCAAGAAAAATGTCCCATAGGATTCATCCATTTTTTTGAATAATTTTTATTTATCTATGGATGAAGTAGGCTCGACGTCCATCCCCATGGTGACCCTATAAAAAACCTTGCGAGGTAGAAGTTTTATCTTGGGCTTCCACTCAAAGTAGTTGAAGGGTTTCAAGATCATTGAAGACGATGTTTGATCCATATTTATTTTTGGATTGTCCGATTTGATGTATAAACATAAAATAAAAGTGAATAATCACTCACAATAATAGCTATGATACCATGTCGGATTAAAGAACACTCCAAGACCTAATTGTGAGTAGGAAATACTACACTAGTTAATTGCAAAAGAAAGAGAGGGGAGAGAAAAATAGAATCAATATTCACACATAAGAGACTAAGAAACCAAATCGAATCACATTGTATTAATCCTTGATCATGCATACAATTTATAGGAATCTCCATAAGAAGAGTAATGCACACTAGGTTGTGTTTTACATGTGCATGCTCAAGTAAAAAAACAAACACTCTCACTAGCAACAATTAAATAACCTCAAAAGTTGCTAATAATAAGAAAATGTCAAAAAATGTAGATGTGAAATTAATGACAACTCTACAAGAATTCAACATGCATTCCATAATACAAAAAATCTCCTAGAATAATACAACAGTCCAAGAATGGAACTAAAGTCCTAAGTGAGAGAGAATTTCATAAATATGGAAAGTCACTAAAAATAGGATAGATTAACTCCAATAATAAGATAGGTAATGTGCACTTCCTTAGGAGAATAAAATCATCACTCAGGTTCCCTCTATAGAAATGAAATAGGAATTATCTCCTAAAATCAAGGAACAAATCTCTCTTCCTCTATAAAATAGGAATTTCCTAATGGTGGTTTATGAGCCCATGGTTTTGGAAACCCATGGTATTTTCCCATGGTATTACATATAGGTAGCCACCAACTAAAAACATACCTAATATAAATAGACATGTTATAAATATAAGTCCTCCTAAATAGTAGGAAACATCGAAAAAATGAGTATGCCACTAAGTATGTAGTTGACCATGTACCCCAACATCTTTCAGTTAAATCTTCTCAAAGAATTATGCACATGGTGTTAAATTTTTTAATTAAATAAAGTACCTAGGCAAATGTTTCTCATCCCTAGGTGCCTAAGGGGTGAGAAAGTTCCTAATGTGTGCCCTCGTAATTTAATTTGTGAGATGCAAACTAAAAGGTGACTTTATGACTTTAGTGAGGGTTGTTGTTTTCATTTTTGAGAGAGAAAGAGAGAGAGTATTTTCGAGCAACAAGAGAGAAGCCATTTCTGAGAGCTAGGGAATGCATTCCAAGGAATCTTATTATCACAGAAATCAAGGCAACGAGTTCAACATTTATAGGAGGTCGTACAACATGGATTCCAAGGTACGCACAGTCTTTTGTATGCACGGAAATCAAGAAACAAAACAACATTAAATTATGTCTGTACGGTACAGATTTTATCAGTCTGTACAACCATACTTTGGCACAGTTTTCAAGGAGGTACAAACATCCATACTTAGGCCATACCGTACAGATTTTGTACAGGTCCTTACAGTCCTTTCTTGGCATAGAAATCGAGGCAAGTTGTTGTGTGGCTTTTCTAGAAAGTTTGGCATGGTTTTCAAGGTGGTCGTACAACCATTAATGCACCCAGAAAATTGATGAAGATGTTGGCACTTATTTCGAGGAATCCATACAACATTTTGGAGGCACAAAAATTGAGGATCAGACCTACAATTTATTTTAGAAAATTCTTGAAAGAATTTTGAGGAGTTTGGCTTATTTCCTGTGTGAAGACTTGGAATGGTTATCGAGATAAGTTTGTCATTTAAATTTCTGAAGATGAACATGTTGTAACAGAATTCTCTGAAGCTCCTAAATAATAAAAATCTCCCTCTCTCACTGGTTTCCCCCTTGTGGGTTTTTCCAGGGTCATAGTTAGACCGAAAATATCTGTGTCAATATTTTCTGACTTTTATGTGCTGCTGATATTTTATTTCTGCGTTATAAACGATGTTTAGAATCCTCATGTTTCAGTTCTAAAATTAATTTTCTGTTGTGTATTTAATTACTGATATAAAACTGGGTTTGGGCATTAAACATTGGCTAAAAAATCAGCAAGACTGAAACTGGGTTGGGGTTTGAAAATTTACATGGTATCAGAGCTGAATTGAAAAGAAGAAGAGATTTCAGCAGTCATAAAGTTGGGACAACAGTCACTTCATAGGGCAGACTTTTGAATTTATTATTTTCAGCAGAGAAGGGTCAATGGCTACAGGTTTGAGAGTTGAGGACAAACTTGATGGGGCAGAAAATTTTGGTGCTTGGAAAGAGAGGATGATCTTTCTTTTGCAAGAAAATGAGTTGTGGGACATTGTTGAAAATACCACCACTCATTATGTTGTGGTACCTATTGATGCTACTCTTCTTGCAGCTTACACTAAGAAGAGTATCAAGGATAAGAGGTTTATTCCTAATGCCATCAAGGATCATTTGATTCCTCACTTGATGGGGAAGACACATGCCTATGAGATGTGGGAGTCTTTGACTAAATTGTACCAGAGTACAAATGAGAACTACAAAATGGTTTCGAGGGAAAAACTATAGAGCATAAAAATGACCAAGGCTAAAAATGCGGTCACATACCTTACTAGATTGACATAGGTGAGGGATGAGCTTGGAGCTATGGGGGAAGCCATAGTTGACAATGAGCTTGTGAGAAAAGCATTGAATGGAGTTTCCAAACAATGGGTTGTTTTTGTGGAGGACATTGTTGCTGGAGAGAAGCTTCCTGGTTGGGAATGACTTTGGGATTAATTTTTTTAGGAGGATACCCAGAGAGGTTATGTATATGGTAGTTCATCTACAGGTCATGAGGAGGAGAATGTGGCTCTTTCTACCACTAGCAAGAAGAAGTTCAAAATGGGTCCAAAGGGAGGACACAAGCCCAAGGGTGAAGGGAAGAAAGACATGAGCAAAGTCAAGTGCTTTTCATGCCATAATTTTGGGCCCTATGCAAGTCAGTGTTCGAATGGGAAGAAGAAACAAAAAACAACTTCAACAGAGGTGGAAGTTTTTTCCGCCAAGTTTGAGAAGGAATTTTCCTTGATTGTGTGTCTATCCATGAGGACCACTCATACAAATACTTGGTATATTTACAGTGGTGCCTCTTGCCATATGACAGGGGTTCGTGAGCACTTGAAAAACCTCACAGAGATGGGAAATGTTGAGGTAGTTCTTGCAGATGACCGAGAGGACAAGGTGTTTGGTAGTGGGATTGTATCATTTCAGAGGGAGTCTTTGCCTCACTTGACTTTAGCAGAGGTTGTATATGTTTCAGGCTTGAAGAAGAACTTAGTGTCAAATTCTACTATTGAGGAGAAGGGTTATGAGGTCTTGTTCCATGATGGACAGGTTCTTCTTTTCCCAAGGGGGTCTAGCATCACTTTGGCCAAAGTGATTGGTACTAGACATGAGAGGTTGTACAAGTTTTTGCTCCAACCAATGAGAGAATTGATTCATACTACCAACAACAATAGTGACCTATGTGAGCTATGGCACAAGACGATGGCGCATTTTCATCATGGGGATTTGAGAGTTCTGAGGGAGATGGTGATAGGAGTTCTGGATTTCAGTTCAGAGCACCATGAGTTGTGCAAAGGGTTTGCTTTGGGAAAGTACACCAAGACTATTTTTTCAAGCAGTGACAGTAGAGTAGCAGTGATACTTGATCTTATACATTTAGATGTATGTGGCCCGATGTCTTCCACATCATTGACTGGTTCCCTATACTATGTTGTATTCATTGATGACTTCTCTCAGAAGTCCTGGATTTTATTCATGAAGACCAAAGGACAGGTCTTAAGTCAGTTTCAAGATTTTAAATCTCTTATGGAGAACCAGACATGGAAGTAAATCAGAATCTTGATATTGGACAATGGGGGTGAGTATACCTCCAAGGAGTTCATGGACTTCTATGCAGGAGAGGGCTTCAAGAGGGATTTGACTGTTCCTAACAACCTGCAGCAGAATGGGGTTGCAGAGAGGAAGAACAGGGCCATTGTTGGGGCTGCGAGAGCCATGCTACATGATCAGGGGTCGCCACTATTTCTATGGGCTGAGGCATGCCACACTGCAGTTTATCTGTAGAACAAGAGTCCCCAGAAAGCTGTGGGGAGCATGACTCTTGAGGAGGCTTTCTCTAGGAAGAATTCTAAGGTGGGGCACATTCGTATTTTTGGGTGCATCACATATTCATATTTCCCTTCTAAGAAGAGGACAAAGCTAGAGCCTGCAACATAGAGAGGGTTCTTTGTTGGGTACAGTGAGACTTCAAAGGATTTTTGTATATACCTTCCTTCCTTGAGGAAGATTGTCTTGAGGAGGGATTTCATATTTGAGGAGGACAGAGCCTTTAGGAAGTCTAGAGAGATAGAGAAGGGTGAGTAGTCTTCACCACAAATTCAGGTGAGTCAACAACAAACTACAATGACATAGAGTTCAGGACTACCAGTTTCAGGGATTACAGGTTCACAGGTGACAAGGCCATAGGTTTCAGGTTCACAAGCTACTAGTCCACAGGTTTTAGGATCAGGTACCTCAGAGTCTACTTTAGGATCATTGTGTTCAGGATATGGGGTTGAGCAAGGAGAGTCCCCTCCATAGGACACTACTTCAGAGAGGAGGAATCCCAAGTGGCTTCAAGACACTTTGAGGGAGGCACATGGTTTAGTGGGGAATCCCACACAAGCAGTGAGGGAGAGTAAACCTATCAAGATGTTTTGCAGCTACATTGCGATGCTGAGCAGTATTCGGGAGTCTGATCCTTCCAATTTTGAGGAGGCCACTAGTAGACAGGTATGGAGAGATTCCATGATGGAGTGATGTCTGAGAAGTTGTTCCTATACCTAAAGGGAAGTCAGTGGCGACTTCCAAGTGGCTCTATAAACTAAATCATGTTGCAGATGGCAACATTGAGAAGTACAAAGCTCACTTTGTTGCTCAAGGGTTTTCATAGGTTGAGGGAGTCAACTATGATGAGACCTTTGTGTCGGTTTCTATATACACTTCAATCAGGGTAGTGATCTCCATTGCAACAGAGATGGGTTGGAAGATCCATCATATGGATGTGAAGACCGCATTTTTGAATGGTCTTATTGAGGAGGAGGTGTATATTGAGCAGCCATTGGGCTTTGAGGTGCATTGGAGAGAGTCTCATGTGTGTAGAGTGAAGAAGGCATTGTATGGGCTGAAACAATCTCCCATAGCTTGGTATTCGAGGATAGATGCCTATTTGTAACAGTTGGGTTTTGAGAAGAGTGAGGCGGATCCCAACCTATACTTCATTCTGGTTGGAGAGGATCCTCTCATTCTTGTTCTATATGTGGATGATATTTTCATTACAGGGGTAGAGAGACTCATCAACAACTGCAAGGAGGGCCTTTCTTCAGAGTTTGATATGTTTGATATCAGACTAATGCATTACTTTTGGGGATTGGAGGTTTGGTGGGAGCCTAGACACATCTTCCTGGGACAGGGGAAGTATGTCTGTGAAATTCCAAACAAATTTTAGATGGGGGATAGCAGGCCCATGACCACTCCCATGATTACCAAATGGAAGAAGATTCATGCTTCTAATTCATTATTGGTGCATTCCATTTTGTATCATCAGTTGATCAGGTCATTGATGTATTTGGTCATTACCAAGCCAGATATTTGTATTGTTGTCAACACTCTCTGTCAGTTCATGGTGGAGCCTAGGAGAGTGCACTAGGTGGCAGAAAAACATGTGCTCGGGTATCTTTTTGGTATGATAGATTATGGTTTGGAATATAAGATAGGAGATGGAGTTCGTCTAGTTGGATATACAGACTCGGATTGGGCAGGATGTGTCAGTGATAGGAAAATCACTTCAGGGTGTTGTTTTGGATTGGGATCAACAGTTGTGTCTTGGTTCAGCCAGAAAGTGGCTTTGAGTTATGCAAAGGCTGAGTATATGGCAGTAAGTCAGGCCAGTTGTAAGGCCCTTTGGCTTTGCAAGATGCTGGTGGGATTGTTCGGTGTGTAGTTGAGGCCTACTGTGATTTATTGTGATAATCTCAGTTGCATTAAACTCTCGGAGAATCTAGTTTTTCATGACCGATCTAAGCATATTGAGATTCGTTATCACTTCATCCGTGACTATGTTTAGAGAGGAGTTGTGGAGTTACAGTACATATCTATAGAGAAGGAGGTTGCAGACATACTCACCAAGGAATTGGGAGAGGCAAGTTTGTATTTTTCAGGGACAAGCTTGTAGTGGTGAGTAACACTTTATTCGGTAAGAGGGAGTGTTAAATTTTTTAATTAAATAAAGTACCTAGATAAGTGTTTCTCATCCCTCGGCACCTAAGGGGTGAGAAAGTGCCTAATGTGGGCCCTAGTCACTTAATTTATGAGATGCAAATTAAAAGGTGACTTTATGACTTTAGTGAGGGTGAATGAAGAGACATTAAATATCACCCACTCATCTAATCTAATATCAGCCATTGGATTGGAAAACTCCTCACCTACCTCATGAGGTCAATTAGGGTTGGAGGGCGCACCCTTTGTTGGGTTATTGTTTTCATTTTTGAGAGAGAAAGAGAGAGAGCATTTTCGAGTAGAAAGAGAGAAGCCATTTCTGAGAGCTAGGGCACACATTCGAAGGAATCTTATTAGCACAGAAATTGAGGCAAGGAGTTTAGCATTTACAGGAGGTCGTACATCATGGATTCCAAGGTACGTACAGTCTTTTGTATGCATGGAAATCGAGAAATAGAACAACATTAAATTGTTTCCATACGGTACGGATTTATCAGTCTGTACATCCGTACTTTGGCACAGTTTTCGAGGAGGGACAGGCAACCGTACACAGGTCATACCATACAGATTTCGTATAGGTCCATACAGTCCTTTCTTGGCACATAAATCAAGGTAGGTTGTTATGTGGATTTTATGGAAAGTTTGGCACAGTTTTCAAGGTGGTTGTACAACCATTAATGCACCTAGAAAATTTTTGAAGTTGTTGGCATGTATTTTGAGGCATCTGTACAGTAGTTTGGAGGCACAAAAATTGAGGAGCAAACTTGCAATTTATTGCAAAAAAATCTTGAAAGAATTTTGAGAAGTTTGGCTTATTTCCTATGTGAAGACTTGGCATGGTTATCAAGATAAGTTTGTCATTTAAATTTATGAATATGAACATGCTGTAATAGAATTTTTTGAATCTGCTAAATAATAAAAATCTCCCTCTCTCACTGGTTTTCCCCTTGTGGGTTTTTCTAGGGTCAAAGTTAGACCAAAAATATCTGTGTCAATATTTTCTGAGTTTTATGTGCTACTAATATTTTATTTCTGCATTATAAATGATGTTAAGAATCCTCATATTTCAGTTCTGAAATTAATTTTCTGTTATGTATTTAATTGTTGATATAAAACTGGGTTTGGGCATTAAACATTGGCTGAAAAATCAGCGAGACTGAAACTGGGTTGGGGTCTGAAAATTTACAAATGGTCTTCTCCTGAAGATGAATGTAAGCCAAAGTTGAGACAAGCTTTAAGTTAAACAACAAAATGAAAGGCATCAATGAAAATAAGAAAGCTCCTATGAAAAAAGAAAATAGTCCTAAAGTAAGCCATCTTGAGTTGGAACGTAAAATAATAACAATTGGTTTTTTTTATTCAAGAAGACAAAATAAGTCCAAAATATATGTTATATAAGCAATAATGGAAAAAATCTATACAATTCAAGTAGACAAGGAAGTAAAACAATCGTGCTAATCACATTCCTACTCTGTACTACACCATATAAAAGGGTACTATCTCAAAGCATATTTCCAATGGACCCATTCAAGCAACTCCAAAACTACAACCACATGTTCATCAAAAGTTAATAGCAGAGATTGGTGTAGTAAGAGACTAAAAATAGAAATAATTGAATCAAGTAAAACTTTACTTAGCATGTGAATGTTGGTAATGGTATCATTCATGGGAGATGTAGCCATGTAGGATCCCTCCAACCAAGCTTAATTTACATCATAAAATTTACAATGACCATCATATAAATGTTGGAAGGAATTCATAAATGAGTGGAATGCCTTATGAGAGTCATGTATGGAATTTTCATTCCATGTAACTTGTGGGAGAGTCTCGATATTGATGGTATCATTTATTCCATAGGTTGAAGAAAGATAATGAGAACCTAACATAACCATCAGTGAAAACCAAAGTGCCTCATTATCAAGACAAATCTACCTGAACCCACTGAAAGAAATACAAAGATAACCTAACATAGACATCGGTCAAAACCAAAGTTCCTCATTATATAGGAGATTATACCTAGGCCCATACTTTACATAACCAACATGTTGAGAGGAATAACTATACCTACTATTTTGAGGGAAATTTCGAGAAAAGGATGACTCCAATATCTCTCCTATAGCATGATCAAAGTAATGTGAGGAGTGATAGAGTATTGAGACAAAATATTGGGATGGGAGATGTGTCTACCCCTAAATATTAACTTGTGATCAAATTGATGTTTCCTATGTCTTGCATGGTGATGGGTTGTCTATGCGATGTTATTTCCATATGGGGATCGTCATAAAAAATAAAGTCATCAAAAATAAAGTCATAAAAAAAAAGTCATCAAAAATAGGGTTATCGTGATTAAATTTTATTTTAGGATATGATACAGTCGCACTCCTCAAAGCACGCTCGCTCTCACAGGATCCTCTTCTTCTCAGCCTGAAGAACTCCAAGGTTCTTCTATTTCCCTATCGAGAAATATGCACCCCACAGATTCTCTTTGCACGATTCCCCTACTTTACTTATCGGGAAATCGGGACTCGCGACTTCGCGATGTCCAAGGTCGATCACTGGGCTCTCGAATCCCCGGAACTCGATGGCCAGTCAATGCTGACTTTCTTCCCGTACCTATCGGGACTTCTCTTATCGCGGTTTTGCTATTCGTGATATCGTGCACTTTGATTTACCGACTCCTGATACCCAACGTGATGAAACCCCGACGCACATGCGAGTTGTCACCTTAACTCCTGTCACTTCTGTCGGGATTTCAGGATTCGCGGGATCACGAATCCTGATGTCAATGGATTCAGAACTTTCCTTTTCCCGATCCTCGATATGATACGCCACCTGTCTTCCACCAACGCTTTTGTGGCCCCACACAACTCTTCCGTTGGGATATCGCGTTTTGCGATAACAAGCTGCAAGAATTTCTTACCTTCGAAATCTCCGACGCTTCGAACCCCGACTTCCTGGAATCTCCGGACACGTGTCCCCACTGATGGACGGTTTTGGGCTTGTCGGGATATTGCAAATCGCGATATTTCAATTCTCGTTGCAACAACTTGGAGCTTTGACTTGCAAATCCCCGATACCCGATGTCACGTGTAGATCTGACGGTCCTTGTGACTCGGATCGATGGTTCTGCCCCTCGTGAGCTTTAACCTTTGGATGTTCTTTCCGTAACCTCCTTGCACCTTTGCAAGATCCAACGACCCTCGGAACTTCATGAAATATCCACAGAGGATTTCGACCGTCCGTTCTTCCTTTGATGATTCTGCGAAACGATTACTTTCCTCTCCACGAAACTCATCCGCCTGCTCGCAAGCCTGCGACGCTTCTTGCAAGTTTTCAAGGCACCAACTACCTGTGCTTCCCTTGGTAATTAATCAAGGTTCTATACCTCCTGATCTTGTTCTCAACTTCTCAAGTCCTTCAGAGAAATTCTTGCGCGCACTCCTTGCGGAAAACCTTCAACGACGTCTAAGTGTTGAAGTCTCTCGACTCTGTGCACTTCTGTAGCAACAATCTTTCAAAGCTTCCCTCAGGTTCACAACCCTGAGACCTTCAACTAGCCTGCGCACTCCTTGCACGGCTCCTGTGCCCAACTGCACCTTTGAGGAAATGAGAATAAAATCTATCTCTAATTGAACCCTACTATCAACGCACTCCTTGTGGACAATTCCACTGCACTCCTTGCAGGAATCCTCTGGTTCAATTAGAGAAACAATTGAAACTCATTCCATCCCCCTCTCAGACTTCAATTCAACCATGAAATCATATACACAACATATAAAAGCAAATGCATAATAAGAAGAAAACATTCATGAGCATATCAACGTCAAATACACAGAGAACAACACTAAACCATGAATTTGAATTAGAACTCTTCTATTAATTCAAATCTCTGTACACAGGTGTTCTTCATACAATTCTCTGCATGCTCTTCTTCTGCTTCTCTTCTATGCTCAGGGGTTATGTTACAATGATACAATGAGGGTGTCTATATCCGTTTTCCCTCTTGGACTCTAAAGCTATCAAATCTAAAATTAAATTCCTATCTACCAGCATTAACTATATTAAATGTCGTCTATCTACTTAAGGATGAGAGCTATCCACTCAATGTCCATTACAATATACATGTGCGTCAAATCTTAATGGCTCATTTAAGATTTGCGCAACAATCCCAAAGTGTTTCAAAATTTGTGCTGGCTTGTCCAGCTGTCTCCCGCTTTCGTGCTGGCTCGCTTCATGTGCTGGCGATGCTCCTGCATCATACTCTTCGGCTTGAAAACTTTCATGGGATCATGTCCATGAGCTCTTGCATGGTATGTCCATGCTTCTGTATCTCTGCTTCACTTTCCCAGCTGGCATCTTCCACTGGATAGCCATTCCATTTGACCAGATACTCATAGTATTCTTTCCTTCTGGTATTCTTACCCACTCTCTTGTCGAGTATGCATTCCATCTGCGGCTTCTCTGCAACTGGCAATTGTTTCATCCACTGGATCACTGGCTGCTCATCTCCAGTGTCTGCTTCTCCAGTCCTGTATGTGTATAAATCTGCAATATTGAATATCGGAGATATTCCGATCCCATCTGGTAACTCGATCTCATAAGTATTTTCCCTGAATTTTCTCAAGACCTTGCATGGCTCGATTTTCTTCATTTTTAGTTTGTTGTATGTTCCCCTTGGGAACCTTTATTTCCTCAAATGTGCCAGAAATAGATCACCAACTTCAAATTGAAGTTGTCTCCGATGCTGATCTGCTCTGCGCTTATACTCCTGGTTTGATCTTAGCAGTCGCTCCTTCACCTAACTGTGAAGTTCCTTTATCACTTCAGCGAATTATTCTGCACTAGCACTGCTAGTCGCAGTCTGTTCTGAATCCCTCAGTTCAGAAACTCCTCTCGGCTGCATCCCATAAACAACCTGAAATGGACTTTTTCCTATGCTTCTGTTCACTGAGTCATTGTATGCAAACTCTGCCTGTGGTAATATGTGGTCCCAACTGCTGTGGTGCTCTGTCACCAAGCTTCTCAGCAAATCTCCTAGACTTATGTTCACCACTTCTGTTTGTCCATCTGTCTGAGGATGATAAGCAGAATTAAATGCCAAGTTAGTTCCTAGCTTCTTCCATAAGGTCCTCCAAAAATGCCCTATGAATTTAGTGTCTCTGTCTGAAACTATACTTTTCGGCAACCCATGAAGTTGAATGACCTCTTTGAAGAACATATTTGTGATATGAGTCACATCGCTGGTCTTCTAGCATGGAATGAAGTGTGCCATCTTAGAAAACCTATCTACTACCACAAAGACTGAATCAAATCCTCTTTGCGTCCTTGGCAGCCCCAATACAAAATCCATGCTTATCGCCTCCCATGGCCTCTCTGGTATGGGCAATGTCTAATAAAATCTTGCATTCTGCTTCCTTCCCTTCGAATGCTGGCAAATTCTACATCTGTCTACAAATCTCTTGACATCTTCTCGAATCCCTGGCCAAAAGTATGACTCGCTCAACTTCACGAATGTTTTGTCATGGCCAAAATGTCCTGCTAATCCACCACTATGCTTCTCTTTCAACAGGTTCTCCCTCATGGAGCAATTTGGAATGCACAATTGATTGCCTCTGAACAGTAATCCCTCCTGGATCATATAATCTATCTCAGGGCTTCTGTCTCTGAGAACTGGATTCTCAGCTGCTTCATACGCCTCTCCAAAATCTGCATCACCTGCGTACATGTCCCTGAGATCATCAAAACCCAATGTTTTGACTCGGAACTCCTGTAACAACAAACATTTCCTGCTCAAAGCATCAACCACTTTTTTAGCAATACCCAAAATGTGTTTAATCACAAATGTGAATTTTTGCATATACTCTACCCATTTTGCATGTTTCTGATTCAACTTCTCTTGTTGAGTCACAAACTGTAATTCATGATTGTCACTATATAAAACAAATTCTTTCGGGATCAAGTAATGCCTCCACTTCTTCAGTGCCTGAATGATACCATAAAATTCCTTGTCGTACGTGGAGTATTTCAACTTTGTCTCATTCACCTTCTCACTGAAATATGAAATTGGTCCGTCTTCCTGACTCAAGACCGCTCCTATGGAAAAATCGCTCGCGTCACATTTCACTTGAAATGTCTTCTGGAAATATAGCAACACCAACACTGGTTGTTCCGTGATCTTCTGCTTCAAAAGATTGAAGCTCCTCTCATCCTCTGTTGTCCAGTGAAAATATTTATGTCGCCTCTTCACTGTATCCATCATTGCTGCGCTGATTCCACTGAAATTCCTGATGAACTTCCGGTAGAAACTAGACAAACCATGAAAACTTCTCACCTCAAATACATTCCTGGGTGATGACCAATTCTTGATTACTTCTACCTTATCCGGATCCATCCTCAACTCATTTGCTGAAATAACAAACCCCAAGTAAATGAGTTATGTCTTCATGAATGAGGACTTCCTCATATTAATCAACAACTTCTCCTGCTGTAGCTTCTTCATCACAATGGCCAAATGCTTCAGATGTTCAGCCTCTGTCTTACTAAAAATCAATATGTCATCCAGATATACGATGACAAATTTCCCGATGAAATCCTTCAGGACTTCATTCATCAACCTAATAAAGGTACTTGGCGTGTTTGTCAAGCCAAATGGCATGACTAGCCATTCATACAAACCTTCATTTGTCTTGAACGTTGCTTTCCACTCATCGCCTTCCCTCATGCGAATCTGATGATATCCGCTTTTCAAATCTATCTTTGAAAAGTATCTTGCTCCGCTCAAGCAATCCATCAGATCATCCATCCGAGGCAATGGAAACTTGTACCTGATGGTTATCTTGTTGATCACCCTCGAGTCGATACACATTCTCCAACCTCCATCTTTCTTTGGACTGAGTACTGTCGGAACAACACATGGACTCAAACTTTCCCTGACCAATCCTTTGTCTAGTAATTCCTGTACCTGCCTCTTAACTTCTTCATTCTCCTGTTGCATCAACCTGTACGCGGCCTTATTCGGCAAACTAGCTCCTAGTATGAGGTCTATATGGTGACTCACACTCCTCATCGGTGGCAACGAACGAGGTAATTCTTCTACCACGATGTCAGCAAACTCTTCCAGTAGTTCCTGAATCTCCTCTGGTAGCTCATCCACTCTCGTGCTAGTCAGAACAATTCTCAGCTTTCTGACCACAAAGAATTGTGGATATTCTTTCTTCTTAACCTCTGTAAGAAGCTCCTTCCCACTCATGAGAAGTACTGTGTTTCTTACTTCCGGCTTCACCTCCTTATCCTTTATCGGAGGCAACATATGGGTTCTCCCATTCTTCTCCAGGGTGTATGTGTTCATCCTCCCATCATGAATCACATTTCTGTCATATTTCCATGGTCTACCCAACAATAAATGACAAACATCCATGGGAATAACATCACACAGAATCTTGTCATTGTATCCCCCTATTTTGAATTCAACCAAGCATTGTTTAGTAACAGTTACCTGGTGTCCCTTCTGTAGCCATGAAACTCTGTATGGGATCGGATGATCAGTCGTCTCCAGCTCCAACTTCACTACCATCTCGTTTGAAATGAGATTATCCATGCTACCACCGTCTACAATGCCCTTGCATACCCTATCCTTGGTTTTGCAAGATGTTCTGAAAAGTCTGGTCCATTGAGATGAGTCCTCCACCTCCTTCTCGGGTGTCAAAAGAACTTTACGCATCATCAATGACCTTCCACCTTCTGCATCATCAGCCTCAACATCCCACCTCTGCGCTTCGGTGATGTGAGCTTCTCCAATGTCCTTCTTTTTCTCTGGACACTCATAAGACTTGTGCCCATTCTTTCCACATGTGAAGCATGTGATTACTCCACCTCTTCCTCTTCCTCTACCCCTAGTATGAGGAAAAGTGTTGTTGTCAACATATCCTCCGCTCTGTTCTGTATGTTTCCCTCTCTGTTCAACATATGGCCCTCTCTATGAAGTTCCACCTCTCTCAACTTTACCCTGAGGTTTCTTCCATTCCTCCTTAGGCTTCTGGTATTTTTCCTGGGCAACTGCTTTACCTTTGGGCTGGCTTCTGCCTCAGCCCCGCTGACCTTTCTTATGGCTCAGCTTCTCCTCAGCTTTCAGAGCCATCTGATAAGCATCCTCTACTGTTCGAATGGTTACCATACTCAATTCATCCTGAATGTTGTATCTCAGACCATTCAGATATCTAGCAACCTTCTCATCATCGCTCTCCCAATGACCTGCCCTGATGTTCAGTCGATAGAATTCCTCCGTGCATTCTTTCACTGTCATCAGCTTATGTCTCAGGTTTTGCATCCTCCTGAACAAAGTAATTTGATAGTCTCTCGGGATGAACTTCACTTTCATCTTCGCGATCATCCTGTCCCAACTTTTGATCTTCTACTTGCCTTTGTAGTGTCTATCAGCTTGTAGCTCATCCCACCACAATGTTGCATGTCCTTTCAAGCGCGTAACAACATGCTTGACTTTCTTGTCTTCTTCAACATATTCATAGTCGAAGTATGTGTCCATATCTCTAATCCAATCTAGAAGCTCCTCTGCATCTAGATTTCCCTCATAAACTGGAATGTCCATCTTTTCTATTGCACCCATCCTGGAAATAGATTTGATCAAACGTTCATTTGATGCATCTTCAACTGCAACTTCCTCCTCACATTCATCCTCTATTTCACTATCGGAATTACTCAGATCCCCTGCACTAGCTGTGCGTCTTTGAGCTATCTCCATATCTTCAAGTCTGGCTCGGAGATCATGCATTTGTCTCTCCATTTCTGGAGTTGCTACCTGCCTGCCTCTTCTTCGCACCTCCCTATCCTCTGGATCAGGTGATTGTCTTTCTCTCCTTAGCGGCATGGTGAATTATCCTTCTTCTCTGCTATAGAAAGGAAAGAGATATTCCCATTCTGATACCACTACTGACGTGTATCAGAGTGTTCCTTATCTCTTGCCGCTCTTTCCTGAAATATACAGACAAGAAATATCTCTGATACCCCTACTGACACAGTCGCACTCCTCGGAGCATGCCCTCTCTCACAAGATCCTCTTCTTCTCGGCCCAAAGAATTCCAAGGTTCTTCTATTTCCCTATCGGGAAATGTGCACCCCACAGATTCTCTTCGCACGATTCCCCTACTTTACTTATCGGGAAATTGGGACTCGCGACTTCGCGATGTCCAAGGTCGATCACTTGGCTCTTGAATCCATGGAACCCAATGGCCAGTCAACGCTGACTCTCTTCCCATACCTATCAGGACTTATCTTATCGCGGTTTCGCTACTTGCGATATCGTGCACTTTGATTTACCGACTCCCGATACCCGACGTGACGAAACCCCGATGCACATGCGAGTTGTCACCTTAACTCCCCTCACTTCTGTCAGGATTTCAGGATTCGTGGGATCGCGAATCTTGATGTCAATGGATTCATAACTTTCCTTTTCCCGATCCCCGATATGATATGCCACCTGTCTTCCACCAACCTTGCTGTGGCCCCACACAACTCTTCCATCGGGATATCACGTTTCGTGATTCCAAGCTACAAGAATTTCTTACCTTCGAAATCTCCGATGCTTCGAACCCCGACTTCCTGGAATCTCTGGACACGTGTCCCCACTGATGGACGGTTCTGGGCTTGTCAGGATATTGCGGATCACGATATCGCAATTCTCGTTGCAACAACTTGGAGCTTCGACTCACGAATCCCCGATACCCGATGTCACATGTAGATCTGATGGTCCTTGTGACTCGGATCAATGGTTCTTCCCCTCGTGAGATTTAACCTTCGGACATTCTCGTCGTAACCTCCTTGCACCTCTGCAAGATCCAACGAACCTCGGAACTTCGCGAAATCTCCGCAAAGGATTTCGACCGTCTGTTCTTCCTTTGATGATTCTGTGACACGATTACGTTCCTCTCCACGAAACTCGTCTGCCTGCTCACAAGCCTGCGACGCTTCTTGCAAGTTTTCAAGGCACCAACTCCCTGTGCTTCCCTTGGTAATTAATCAAGGTTCTATACCTCCTGAGCTTGTTCTCGACTTCTCAAGTCTTTCAGAGAACTTCTTGCACGCATTCCTTGCGGAAAACCTTCAACGATGTCTAAGTGTTGAAGTCTCTCGACTCTGTGCACTTCTGCAGCAACAATCTTTCAAAGATTCCCTTAGGTTCGCAACCTTGAGACCTTCAACCAGCCTACGCACTCCTTACATGGCTCCTGTGCCCAACTGCACCTTTGAGGAAATGAGAATAAAAGCTATCTCTAATTGAACCCTATTGTCAACGCACTCCTTGCGGACAATTCTACTGCACTCCTTGCATGAATCCTCTGGTTCAATTAGAGAAACAATTGAAACGCATTCCATCCCCCTCTCGGACTTCAATTCAACCATGAAATCATATACACAGCATATAAAAGCAAATGCATAACAAGAAGAAAACATTCATGAGCATATCAACATCAAATACATAGAGAACAACACTAAACCATGAATTTGAATCAGAACTCTTCTATTAATTCAAATCTTTGTACATGGGTGTTCTTCATACAATTCTCTGCATGCTCTTCTTCTACTTCTCTTCTATGATCAGGGGTTATGTTACAATGATACAATGAGGGTTTCTATATACATTTTCCCTCTTGGACTCTAAAGCTATCAAATATAAAATTAAATTCCTATCTACCAGCATTAACTATATTAAATGTCGTCTATCTACTTAAGGATGAGAGCTATCCGCTCAAGGTCCATTACAATATACAAGTGTGCCAAATCTTAATGGCTCATTTAAGATTTGCGTAACAATCCCAAAGTGTTTCAAAATTTGTGCTGGCTTGTCCAACTGTCTCCCGCTTCCGCGTTGGTTCGCTTGATGTGATGACGATGCTCCTGCATCAGGATGTTCCTGCATCAGGATGTTCCATAAATTTAAAATTTCAAAGGACTTTCAACATTGTGCATATTTGATGGAATGCCATTAAGAATGACTCTTTAATCAATAAAATCTTGGAAATATTATTTTTCTAATTTATCATTTAGTATCTTATCATTGAAAGAGTAATGTAAAGATTCCACTGCATGTTAAAAATGTGGATGCTCATGTGGGTGACTATCATAAAACTTATTTGAATAAAGAGAGTGAATATATTCAAATCTTTAAACTGAATAGATTTCCCAAATATAATATTTTTTACATGTCAAACCATATCCATGATTTGTGTAAACAGAGTAACTAGTTTGTTCTCACTATGGATCTAAATGTTTTAAGAGTTCTGATGGAAATTCTCTTATAGTTGTGAGAGAGTTCTTGTTAGAAATAGTGTTCACTCCTTTAATTATCAAATCATTACTTTCCATGAAGGATATAGTCATTATGTTTCTGAATGTTAAATTATCATTCAAATTTACAAGTGTTTCACAAATTGACTCTTTATTCACTATGGGTTTGAAATCATTTTTTTAATCATCCCCCTTTGATTGCTCATTGAAATCAGATTGCAGAGTATTAGATGTCTGAGGGTAAGCTAGCATGGTTTGTATGTTTGAATATATTTCTTTGGGATGGGAGGTGGCTGAATTTTCATTTTGCAAATATGAATCTTATGAATTAAAGACATTTTCGTTACCCAAATTGTACACTTATGGAATAGAGATGAGATGTGAAAACCGATCAAATATTTCTTGATCCAGTGGTTTGTTACTTTCAAGAAATCTACAATAAATTCACATGACTCTTTGAAAGAAATAATCCATAGGTTCATTTTCGAGCCTACAAATTTCTTCAAGTTCATTAAAGAGTTCATCATAATTATAATCTTCATTAGCAATAATAAATACATCCATGAATTATTTCTAGCTATGCATCGATTTCATTGCATGCAATTTCCTAAACCATGCTATAATTTGTCCTTCTAACGTGAGGATAAATAATTGACAAATTTCATTATCCTAAACAACTTTAAGATCTTTTCATGCAATTTTAAGCTTATTGACATGCGTGAATGCAGAGACATGGACTTCACCATCGAATTTCAAGTTTGATAAGAGATTAATTGTCTTGACTGAGATGCCCACCAAGGGTCTAGGAAGACTCAAAGGGTTATCCCATATAGAGATACAGAGAGGAGTCATGGACTGGTTAAAACAATTTAATGAAATGAATACACATCAAAAGGCTTGTCATTCTCCCTCCTAGCACTAGTTATGTTGAATCAATCTATATGACCTTGAAAAACGGATAATTTTAAGGATGGAAATTTATATTAAAATGTAGAAACATGGGCTAATCTTACTAGTCCTTAATATAAAAAATGTAAAATTTTAGCGATACTTTTATAAAAATATTCAAATTTACAAGGATTTTATATAGATTCTATAAAATTTTGGAGATTTTAAGCTAAAATAATTGTATTTTATGCAATTTGAGCAAATAAGTTTTAGAAAAAATGGAAATTGGAGGATATTGTTAGGGGGAAGACCATTGAAAATTATCCCATTTGCAAAATTTAGCCCGTAAAATCATATATTCCTTTATCAACAACAAACATTACCCATGGTGAAAAGTCCCAATTATACCTCTCACTGTTTGGATTAAGGAACCCATCCATCTTCTCGCCCAATAACCATTTTTGGTTTGGAGTTTATGAATTGTGGTCTAGTCCACCAATAATGGTTTTTTAAATATAAATATTGAAATGAAAATAATCTAAGATGCATGAATTTGCATGAAACTAAGGTAACCATAAAGAAAATATAGAACCATACATGCTCCTGTCAATGGCCCAGGAAATAGTTTACAGAGAGCATAGACAAAAATACGAATAAATAACTGCAAACCCATATTAGTATAGCATTTAAACAATCATTTATAGTTCTATGTCCACAGATTCAGAAAAATATTCCTTGAAAAAAGGAAATAACAATGAAACAAGAATACATAAGAGTATTCTATAGTATGAGATGCATCTTACACAACCCAAGTTCTCAACAAAATGCGACAAAATAGTCCACAATATTGCAACACAATGATCAAAGTTCTCCAGAAAATAGCTTGGCCAAACATGCTTTTCCACATTAAAATATTGAGCAATAGTACATGAAATATAGAAGAGCCAAAATCCCTCATTTCGAATACAATCCTCTTATTTATTGATATTCACCTTGACTCTTGGCCTTCCACCTTCCCAACTATTAAAATTCTCTTTACAAACTTTTTTCCTTATCCTCTAAGGCATGATGAGGGAATAATGACAATAAAAGTTTTCATGATTTAATATATCATACATTAAATGCATTTAAATTTTGAATTTGTCTATTAGTGTTGGTGGGCGATCATATATTTTGGCCCCATTTCACCTCAAGAAATGTGATGAATGATCTAGACATTGGGAGTCTCTCCTTTCTATATGTCTAGGGATTTCCCTCCATTAATATCATACTCTAACTTATGTCATTTGAGCTTACTTCCATTTTGTTGTTCCTTTGTTGATGCTATAACTGTTGTTGGTGTTCTTACTATACCACCCTCTTTTGTAGATCACATTTGTGAGAGTCTTTCTACATACTAGAGGATTATTCTTGTTTTGATGTAGAATAGTTTTATCTCTATAGTTCGTTTCCTTCACATTCCATATATCCATATTGTTGAATATGATATTCTTTGTTAAGAACCAAATATCAATATAGCATAGAAAAACCTCAGAATAAGTACTCAATGCCTTGAAAAAGAGAGAAACTCATATAATAATCCTCTTCAAGGGGGAAACCTTCTTATGCCCACACAAATATACAATTACAAGATTATTCAAAATGAAAATGTCTCCTTAGTATATATAGGAGACTAGGAGGTATAATTATAGCTAATGGACTAAATCCGACATAAATAAAATCACATTACTAATATAATATGACCTAATTAAGGGGTAATGAGCCACTATTTAGGGATTAACATGCCCCTCCCCTTGAGACAAGTGTTGTCCACAACGCTTGAGTAACTCTGGATGCTTCTATATAAAAGGCACATCTTCCCAAGTTGAATCTTCAGCCAATAGTTTCCTTCATTTAATGAGATACTCTGAAATGGATCTATTCCTCAGCTGAAGAATTCTTGTGTTAGTGATAGCTTCAGTATCCAATATGATTTTTCCTTCCTCGTCAAGTTCTGGCAATATAGTTTGAACTGGGATCTTGTCACCTATAACCTTTTTTAAGCATGAAACATGGAAAACATGGTGTACTCGTGAATATGCAGGCAAATCCAATTTGTATGCCATAGTACCAATCTTTTGTAACACCTTATAAGGGCCATAGTACTTTGGTGATAATTTATTATCCTTCTTGGCTTGCTTGAGGGACATCTGTTTGCATGGTTGTAGTCTTAAAAACACCCAATCCCCTCGTTCAAAAATTCTTTCACTATGATGTTGATCTGCTTGTTGTTTCATACGATGTTGTGCCATGGTCAGGTTGTCATTTAATATTTGGAGAACTTGTTTTTGATGGTTGATGTGATATTGCACTGCTTGAACCTTAGATTTTTATTTTAGAGAAGAAATGATGGAAGGAGGATGGTATCCATAGAGTGCCATAAATGGTGTCATTTTTCTTGTAGTATGAAAACAAGTGTTATACCACCATTATGCCAAGGGTAACCATTTGAACCATTGTGTTTGTTTATCAGAGATGAAGCAACGAAGGTAGACTTCCAGACATTTGTTCACTATCTCAGTTTTTCCATCAGATTGAGAATGATAGGATGAGCTATGAGCCAATTGAGTACCCAAACAAGAAAATAATTATGTTCGAAAATGTCCAGTGAAGATGGGATCTCTGTCACTTACAATAATCTTTGGGCTGTCATGTAGCTTTTGAATTGTCTCCATGAATGCGGTGACAACTTTACTAGATTTTAAGGGATGAGAGAGTGCACAAAATTGTGCGTACTTGGTCAGTCTATCAACAATCACCATGATGACACTCTTTCCTTTACACTTCGGCAACCCTATGATGAAATCCATGGAAACCTCCTCCCAATGCTGACTTGGGATGGATAATGGTTGTAAAATACCTGGGGTCTTAATTGTTTCCACCTTATTTTGTTGGAAAACCAAACATTCCACTACAAACCTTTGAACATCATTTTTAAGGCCATCCCAAAAAAATCCTTCTTGACCCTATGGTAGGTTTTTAAAAATCTCGAGTGCCCTCCTAATGAAGAAGTGTGCAATTCCAATAGTAGCTTTTGTTTGAGTTGGGATTTCTTACATAAATATAAGCGAAATTTGTACCATAGTGAATCATTTTTCCATGTAAATGTATCTGATGTATTGGAATCCTTCTACAACCTTTGAATGAGTGTCCACACTTTTTCGTCATTCTTCCATTCATCCCTTGCTTCTATTATCCAATCGGGTTGTATGATTGAGATAACACAGAGAAAGGCCTCGACATCTTCATCCTTCCTTGAGAGTGCATCTGCCACAACATTTTGCTTCCCTTATTTATAGACTATTTCAAAATCATAACACAATATCTTGGTTACCCATTTCTGTTGTTCTTCTGAGGATAGTCTTTGTTCCAAGAAGTATTTAAGACTATCATGATCTGTTTTGACCTTCAAGTGCCTACCTATTAGGTAAGGACATAATTTCTTCAATGCATGTAGTATTTTCATTATTTCCTTCCCATAAATGGGTTTGTGTAATTCCTTTCCCTTGAGTGGTCGACTTTCAAAAGCTAGGGGCCTTCCTTCTTGCATTAGGACAACACCAATTCCATTTCCCGAGGCATCACATTCCAAAA
>SNQJ01S0003760.1:107711-121199 GCA_010110895.2 Picea sitchensis | reverse complement strand
TATGCAAATTGTTTTGGAAAATGTTATTTTATTTATCAAAATCTGGGAATGAATATGCGTGAGTAAGCAAATTTTTAGTAAGTTTCAAAATTTCCGCTCTGTTTTAATTTATGGTAGCTTAAATGAAATCATAGTCACTACATGTATATTTTCTAGCAAGTTAGCCCATTTTCATTCGCTCAATTGTTGATTCAAAAGCATCTTCAATGACGATGAGGAAACATAGGAAATAACATGGGAATTCAATATGTATGTCTGAAAATGCACTACCGTGTTTACAAGAGACACGGATTTCTTTTCCAGTTCTAAATATCTCAACTCATAGTCATTTAGGGTTTTTCTCATGAAACTTATTGGAAGTTCTTCACCTTTGGTATTCTTCTGAATAAGAACAGATGAAACAACTGTCTCAATATAAAATGAATAGATGATGAAATCCATTCGAAAATCTGGACTAATGAGGACTTAGGAGATGTGGTTTCATAGTTCCAAGAGAACACATCAATGTATTATTTAAACAAGGAAACACATTGATCAACTTCCTCAGTGGCGCAATCAACTCCCAAGTTGACATATTTTGGGGAATTTCCATCTCCAATATTGACTTTTCTTGTCTTTTGCACTTTTTGAATTGAAACTTCTTCAAAGATATTATTAGCATGAGCAACTTTCATACAAAGAGATTCGTATTGTATACAATATTTGGGGAGAAAATACGTGTGGTATTCTTCATCATCATCATCGTTCAACAAAAAAAATTCCAGTTGTTCATCGTTCTCAAACACTTGCAAATATTCAATGTTATCGGGCACAAACGGTTATAATGCTCTTTCTACATGGAAATAATTTTTTCTTTGGATAACATCTGGGTTTGAAAATGAGGTTGCCAATGATAATGAATCTTCCTTGTGATTATTGTCCCTTGGAATGAAATAAATGTTGAAGGAAATGAAAGATTCCATCAATTTGTTAACCCTTTTGAAATATAACTTAAGTATTTCATTTTTTATTTTATACCTCTGGGTAACCTGATTGATCACCAACTCTGAGTCGCCAGTTACAATTAGATGTTTGATTTTTATTTCTTGTGTAAAGATCATCCCCTTAATCAAGGCTTCATATTCTTTCTCATTATTAGGCATGAAAATTATATTCTAATATCATGTGGACAAACAACCTTATTTAGACTCATAAGAACAATCCCAACCCCGCTCTCGAAGTTTGAACATGCTCCATCGAATGACATCCTCCAATAGCCTTCAAACATACATTATTGATTCTTCATGTCTTGAACTTACTCTAGGATTCCATTATGTTCCATGTCTAGGATAACATAGTTTCCAATCCCGACATCTATATAATCCTCCATTAATTCATTGTCTTTCTTCTTGAAATAGAAGGGTTTTCTAGGTTCACCGGGCACCTTAATGATTGATCCTTATTTTCTTGGAAGCATCATAGAACTTCCATCATTCATTATATATCCCCCGATCATAGATGTCCAATATCTTCCCAACATAACTCCATATGTTGGAGGAAGGTCTACCACAATAATATTGAAAATTGCAATGATATGGGAGGCTATCATAATCCAAGCATAAAAATATTTGATCTCTTTATAAGTTGGCACATTTATAGAATCAAGAAGATATATGATTTCTCCGCTTTCATAATACTTGGTGCAACTCATGCCCAATTCCTCCATGACCTCCAGGGGCATGATATTATTTTCCACGCCAGTGTCAACTAAAAAATTATGTAGTGCAACATCATTATTTTCAATTGAAATGTAAAAGGGAATAATTTTACCTCTCAACTTGGCAATTGACTGGCTCTGGCTTTGTTTTGGACTGGTAACAACAAATTCTTTTTTTTTAGATGGATCATCCAACAATTTCAAAATGTTCTGACTTTGTTGGGGAATCTTCACCACTTCTGTAAAGGGAAAAGTTATCATTAATCTTAATAAGTCCTCTACGACATTATATGTAATTTGAGTGGAGTTTGACGTTAGGTGTTTATTTTTACTTCCAATGCTATCTATCACCTTGTCATCTTCTCTTTTCTCATCTTTTTTCTTTTTCTTTTTCTTTTTGGTTCTCTTTATCAAAATTGCCATTATTTTTTTGTCTATTTACAAATCCTATTGTTTGGGCGATGTTTTCTTGTGAGTTGGGATCATTGTCACCCTATTCAAATATATACATAAATGTCTCACATCCTTCCATATGCATAGTTTCAAAGCTTTCATCAAGTGAGTAATAATTATCTTGCTCAATTAATTTCTCGTCATACACATCATCCAAAATAGTTGCATTAGGAGTAGGTTTCCTAGGAACCCTTGGCTTGATTATCCGTGTTCTCAAACCTCACTCTTTTTTCTTGGGGAAGGTTCCTTCTTTGCTCTAGGATTGTCATTCTTAGATTTTCCACATAATTATGTCCCCATCTTAGTCTGGTTATCTCATTCTGCATTTTCTTGATAGTTCTATTCATATGTGCAATTTGAATTCTTTGCTTAGTTTTTTGTGCTGCCATAGGGTCAACCTTTACATCAAGTATGGTTCCCTTGAAAAATCCTCCTCCCATTTTTTGGTTTTGAGTCGTTCAAGACTTGAATTTTTCGTTCTTTCTTGAACTGACAGCTCCTTGATTATCAATACTTAATCCTGCAACTTCCTTTGTACTTTTCCTAGTATAATTTCAAGGCCGATGCCCGTTTCAATAATAATTTCTTCCATCTATGTGACTTTAGTCATTTTATCCTCCACGGTATCCATTTGGGATGTTCTGATAACATATTTCACATTCGAGGGAATTGCATTCTTATAACAACCAAGAATGACTGGGTCATTTTTATTTTTTTTATCTTCTTGAATCCTACTCAAGGTTTTATTGAACCTGAGATTAAAATCCCGTATTCTTTCATTCACCCTCAAACCAATATGGGTAAAATTAGTGAGAAGGGTATGATAAGAAATTGGAGGGGCGAATATAGTCAGGAATATAGCTTTGAGGTCATTAAATGAGAGAATTTATCTACTGGGAAGTGTTGTATACCATTCATACGCTCTTCATGATAAGGTTTGTAGAAACAATTTTACCATAACATCGTCATATTTAACACAGTGAAAGTTACAAACATCAAGAAATAAGTGCAGATGCCTCTTTGCATCGAATTCTCCATCTCAGAAATTTTTTCTTTAGGGTGCCCTTAGGGAAAACATGTAGATCATGTTTCTCACCTATAAGATTTAGAGGGGAATATCTTACCCTCCTTGTCTCTCCTCATGATGCTCATCTCATGGTTGTTCATTCCTTTCTTAGATATCCATAGAGATTCAAAGAATATGATTTTAACTTCTAAGAACAAAGAGTTTCTTTCTTTTACTTCTTGTAATGGTTCCCCTGTATTCATCTAGCTTCAATCCTAACCTTGTTCTTGTGCTTCTCTAGCTAATCATTGGTTTCTTCAGTCTTCTCGCTCATCTCTCCTCTGTCTCCGGAGGATTTCTCTTTCTTCTTCTTGGAACAATATATTCCACAACCATTCTAACTCTTCTTGGGTCTCAACTGTTGTTATTACCATATTGTATAACTGATGCAAGATGCTTCATTGATTGTTCAATCCAATTTCTAAGCGGGGTTGATCAGCCCAGGGAAAAGTCATATATATTTTCAAAAAATGCTAGACCAGGTTCCAAATTTCAGTTCAGTCCCCAGTATGGTTGCCAAAAATGTTGACACTTGAATTCGTTATGACTAAAACGACAACCTCACAAGGATGTAAATCTCCCTACGTTTTTATAGAGGTGGTACTCCTCTTTAGATTTTCATGGTATTTTTATCTTTTCAAAATGTGGAACTTGACATAAGTCCATCGTAGAAGTTCAAAGAAACATGAATATTGCGAGAAAAATAAAAGGAAAATGTTTTTGTTTTCTTTTTAAAGAAAGTTTCTGAGAAAGGACTCATAATCACACACTTCACACATTTAAAGCAAATAAGAAAATTTTCTTCACATCCATCATTGTTTAAGATAAAGATTTTTGATCACATAAAATAAAAAAGAAGATGATCTGCATGCATAAGAGAAATTTAATAGAGTGGACACATGGGAATATCAAATAAAGAGAATGATAGATCAACCTAAAATACTTTATATTCTGAAATAGGGTTACAAAGCACAGTCGAGATGGTTCCTAAAGTAGCTCTCTTGAAATTTATAAAAATATAGAGTTTGTTACATATTCTTTGAAATTTTAAATTTGTTTGTTTTAAAGACTAGAATTGGGGATCCCATGGACCATAAAGCAAATAAATACAAGAAATAATATTTTAGAAGGAAGACGGTCGACAATAGAAGAATAGAAAGACTTGGTAAGAAGAAAATATGAGTTATCAGTCTTCGGTTAAACCTTTCTAGTAAAAGAGGTGGAATAAATGGATGAAGGAACTGATAAATAAAAAGAAGGATATGATCAACATAAACTTACCATGATGGTCTCTTGTTTTTTTCACTTGCTTGTTGATGTCCTTTTATCGTTTTCATCACCGGTTACAGGAATCGTCTCAATTGTTTCTTTCCCTTCATTGGTCAGTTTATCGATAACTTTCTTGAACCATTCTTTGATGTAAATTTTCATTAGTGCCACGTTGATTTCATGCTGGATTTTGGTGTTGAAAAACTCACCCTCCAATTCTCTTTGATCAAGGGAGATTCCATGAAATGCTTCTTCAATATCTTGATTTTTCATGGAGTAGTCCACTAGCCAATTTTCTATGTCTACTTCAAGTTCCATGTCTTCGAGGGATAAGCTATTGATATCACTCTTTATGCGTTGGTATTATTCCTCTTACACTATGTTTTTCCTCTTTTTCCTCAGTTGAATTTTGTACGAACTTTCAATTTTTCCCATAGGGGGATTCTTTTCTCCTCCTTCACCTGAACTATTGTTGATCACTTTTTTATATGGGTGGGACACTGGAGCACTTCTATGAGATGTTGTAGTCTTAGGAGTAACAATTGGGGACTGGGCACTCTTCTCGTTGTGACCCTTTCCTTTCTATTTGTAAAACTTATTGGTACTGAGTACCGTCTCCAAGTCGTCAACATTGTGAGTAGGAGTGTCCAAGTTATTATATTCTTCTTCTCCTAGGACAATATGGATAAATGAATTGATAAATCCCATTTCTAATATATGTTCCACACAAATTCCGTTAGGGTCAAACCTTTTTATATTTTCATCATACTTGAGATTCATATTGTGGAAGTGGTTTGCAAATTCATTGATTTTGTTCATATCTATGAATACAAAGTCCTCAATTTTCCAAGGCAAACATATTGATTTCTTTTTTCGTTTCTGATGAAAAAAGTGAAGGAAGAAATTATATTTCCTTGCAACTTCTATAATAAACATTATGTCAGATATATGGCATGGAATAAAGGAGGGATTTTCATTAGAACTGAAAATCCTGATAAAATTGTAATTTCCCATTTGCTCAATGTCCCCTTTTTATCCAGGAATCTACTTTTGTGGGAGGATATGCTAGGAGTATATTTTCGAAACAAAAATCATTTAAAATCTAAGACAAAATCATTGAAAACTTCATCAAAGTGCAACAAAGATTTGTGTCTCCACAACGCTTGGTACCAAAAGGTCACTAGGTCATATTCACAATTCATCTTCTTGCAAATAAACAATTTAGGAAATTGACAGAAATATGCTATCACAAATAGAAAATAAGAGGCCATAAATAATTTCTTATATTTTTTGTCTTGTGATAATTGGAAAGAGATTTAAATGGAAATAAATTTTCCCCAATCAAAAATGGCTTTCTCTTTGACAGTAAAATATAGGATATAAAGAATCATATGGAAAATATTGGTGGTACCTTCTTGGACTTTCACCCTAGTGAATAACCAAGCAATTTATCGAAATGGGTTTTTGAACAAGTTGACCTACAACCTGGTAATATCTTTAGGGATAGTCGCGGGGTTCACCAAGAATTCAGGTAAGAGTTCTAGGTCGTTTTCATGATTTTTTAGGAAATCCCAGCAATCTTCAACTTTAAAAGTGATTGTTGGCTCTGGGAGCTTCAACATTTTACAAAACACATGAGGTGAAAGAGAGACAGGATATGTTAGGGACCTAACCCCTCAGGTAGGTAGAATAATATATTCTGATGTAATAAAGTTCAATATTAATAAGGCCTAGAAATAAGGAAGAATAAGTCGAATGTAAGAAGACCTACTAGAATATTATGCTTCTAGAAGGATCTTTCTCTAGATGGTTCTTTCGATAGACATATTTAGTATAAATAGGAGTCGAGGGTATGAGAAGTTTTTTCTTGGATATTATTTTAGTAGAGCTCTGCTCGACTGGAGGTTTCTCCCTAGAAGAGGCAAGTGAACATTGATCTCAGTAATCAAATTGCTCTTCCTGGTGTTATTATGGTATCATTTCGGTATTATTGTGGTGTTGTTCTGGTTATATTGTTGTTCATCTGCGATTTCTAGAATTTTATTTATGTTATGCATACTTTTTATATCTGGAATATTACAAGTGCTATCAGAGCACTTTCCTTAGTAGAAAATTGTGGGTTAATTTTTTTCAGGGTAGAGATGTATTTTGGCGTGTTTAAGCTACAGAGATCTATCATTATGTGCATAAACCTATGATCGGGGATTCATACATGTAGGAAATACAAGTGGTACTTAAGCACACATCTATTGGCCACCCTTGTAACCCTTATTGGTACCCCTTCGAGTGGTAGCGCATTAGACAAAACTTGTATATAGATCAACCTATATTTCCTGAAGCCCTCTTTAGATAAACTGATCGGCCTCTTGACTGTTGTAGTGCCACCGAGAACAAAACTCTGGAATATGCTCTCTAGTACCTGGGTAGTCAGGTATTACAGCTAAGGGAACGATCTAGCCTCCTTAGTTGGTGCCCTGAGATATTGGGTTGAGTACTATTGTTGGAGCCCGCACGTATATCATAGAGATATAGCTCAAGGAAAACCCTTGTCTGTAGAACCCTTGAATACCTAAGCTTTGGGGAAGGAAACAAAAAACAAAACAAAAGAGACAAGACATATTTCCGCGCAACTGTGTCTCCTCAATTCGAGTTTCCAAATAACTACACATTTCTTCCTGATTAATCATTTGGGCATTTCATCACTCCAATATTCTTCAGACAGGAGTATAACTCTGCAGGTATTAAAAAAAAAGGAAAAGTTTGGATTTTGTTGCACCATTATTTAAGACCTATTCTGTTGGATTTATCTCTTCACGCTTATCACATTCATACCTATAATTTTCTAGAAATTTTTTTGACCCCACCCACCCCTTTTCAGTTCCATCATCATCGTGGCCCATACCTGTGGACAAGACTAGGAAGCTCTCTTCAATACCTTGAAATATAATTTCATAGAGACCCAACAAGAAGTGAGACAACTCAGTGCCAATATTTCCACCATCAATAAAAACATGCATTACTCCATCGTTACCTCAATCAAGAAACTCAAAGAATACCTCAAACAAGACATTACTACCCATCTTGAATCTGTCTCTTTGTTGATCTTCACCAAGATGCATATCCTTGCAGATCTCCCTTTATCTGACCCACCTTTTCATACTGAAGATGAAACTTCCTCTCATTCCCATAATTTTCATCCCCATCACTTTCAGCATGACCTATGCCTTCCGTGTGTGGATGTGACCAAATTTGATGGCTTGGATCCCACTGGTTGGGTAACTCGAATGGAAGATTATTTATCTTTGTACGACATTACAAATGAGTTTTCCAAACTCCGATATGGTGTTCTCCATCTAGATCAAGAACGTTGGCAATGGTGGTAATGGAGAAAAACTGCTCATCAAGGGTATGTTTCTTCAACACAATTTGTGGCAGAGCTTTATGAATGCTTTGACACTAACACCAACCATTTAGGCCATTTGAAAAAGTTGAAACAATATGGAACAGTGGAAGACTTTATAGCTTGTTTTAAGAGACTTGATTTTCGTACAGAGGGCATGTCTGATGATTTTTTCCAAGAACGTTTTATCAGTGGCCTCAAGGATGAGATTTGTTTCCATGTCCTCATGGCTCGACCTCAGAGTTGAGTGGAGGATACTAAAAGAGATAAGGAAGAACAACAGTTTGTCTCTTCTCAAAACCAGAAACCCTCCTTTATTCCTCGCACTAAACCAGTAAATCCCACTCCTCCTTCTACTCCACTAAATATCCAAAAATTGACTAGGGATGAAATGGTTGAATGCCAACTCAAAGGTCATTGTTATAATTATGATGACAAATATTTTCCGGTACACAAGTGTAAGGAACAAAATATTTTGATGGCCATATCGGAGGATGTTTCGGAAGAGGATGTTGAAGCTCCCCTTGTGTCTTTGTCACCTAAACCCACTGACATAACCCCTCACTCAGACCCTCCCAAAGTAGAACCGGTCATTTCCCTAAATTCTCTCACTGGCTTCTCTACTCCCCAAACCCTCAAGCTAATTGGCTACATCAAGCATAGGAAGGTCATTATTCTTGTTGATAGTGGAAGTACCCATAATTGTATTCATTTTCGTATTGCCCAAGAAACTAATTTCTATATCCACGTAGTCAATAATTTCCAAATCATGATTGCCAATGGTAGGTCCATGAAATGTGAAGGGCATTGTGAAAATGTGTGTCTCCAAATTGGTGACTACCACTTGAAATCTCATATGTTTTCTATCAACATGGGTGGTTATGACATTGTGTTGGGTGGAGACTGGATAAGTAATTTGGGTCCCATTCTCATGGATTTTAAGGAATTAACCATGCAATTCAACCAGGAGGGACACCAATATAACTTCCAAGGCATCACTGTCGGTTCCCCTGAGATCATTAATAGTTCCCATCGCATGGAAAATCTGCTCAAAAAAGGTCATTCCGGTGTTATTTCCCAACTCCATTCCATACAAGAAACTAATACACCCTTTGTGCCATAGGACCTCCAATCCATTCTCTTTAAACATCAAGTGGTCTTTTCCACTCCCCAGGGACTCCCTCCTTATTTCGGTGTTCATGATCATTCCATTCCCCTTGTCCCAAGAATCTTTCCTCTCAATATCCATTGTTATCGTCACCCCTTTTCCAAAAAAAATGAAATTGAGAAAATTGTTCAAGAACTGCTTAATGCAAGTGCTATCCGCCCTAGTACGAGCCCCTACTCTTCTCCTGTGGTCATGGTACCGAATAAATAAGGTTCTTGGTGCATGTGTCCTGACTTGCGCGCCCTCAACAAACTCACCATTAAAGACAAATTTCCCATTCCTACCATTGATGACCTCTTGGATGAATTGAGTGGCGCTGAGTTATTTACTAAACTTTATCTTCGTTCTAGATACCACTAGATTCGTATGAAAGAGGCAGACATTCCTAATACTTCCTTTAGAACTCATGAGGGCCGCTATGCATTTTTGGTCATGCCCTTTGGCTTGTGTAATGCCCCCTCCACCTTCCAAAGATGCATGAATCATGTCTTTTGTCCTTTTCTATGTCATTTTGTATTAGTTTTCTTTGATGATATACTCATCTATATCAAAACTTGGACATACCATATTGCTCCCATGGATCAAGTTCTCCGTCTACTCTCTCAGCACCAACTTTTCATGAAACAATCTAAATTTTATTTTGGCACCTCAGAAGTACAGTACTTGGTTCATATTGTTGGTAAGGATGGAGTCAGGGTGAATTCTAAAAAGATTGAATCTATGCAAGATTGGCTTCACCCAAAGACTCTCAAAATCTTGCGTGGATTTTTGGGCTTAACATGTTATTATCGCAAGTTTGTTAAGAATTATGGAAAGATTGTGATACCTCTCACTACACTCCTTAAAAATAATTCTTTCACTTGGGCTCTAGCAGCTGCTCATGCTTTTCAAACCTTGAAGATGGCCATGTAAACCACTACATTCCTAGCCCTTCCTAATTTCACAAATACCTTTTTCCTGGAATGTGATGCTTCGGGGAAAGGAATTGGCGCTATCCTTATGCAAGAGGGTTGGCCTTTGGATTTTACCAGAAAACAACTGTCTAAACAAAATTTGGCCAAATCAATCTATGAAAATGAAATGTTAGCTATTCTGCATGCTGTTGATATTTTTCACCCTTATCTATTGGGGAAACTCTTCCAAATTAAGACATATCATCAAAGCCTCAAGTATTTTCCAGACCAACACATTTCCTCCCCAGAGAAACAAAAATGGGTGACTAAGCTCTTTGGATATGATTATGAGATCATTTACAAGAAATGAAAAGAAAAAGTGGTTGTGGATGCACTTTCTCGAAAATATGAAGATGAAGGGTCCCTTTTTTATCTTTCCTTCATTGTACCATATTGGCTCCAAGCCATTCACCAAGAATGGCTACATGATCCCAAAAGTTTGCATCTGATACAACAATTGTAGTCCAATTCTCCAGTCTCCCCAGGGTACTATTGGCTCCATGATGAGCTTCGATACAAAGGTCATTTGTATTTAAGTAAACAATCAAAACTTAAATCCATGCTACTTTATGAGCTTGATGCTACACCCACAACTGGGCACTCCCGGTTTACCAAAACCTATGACATTGTCAAACATTCTTTTTTATGGGATGGTATGAAACATGATGTTCGTAATTTTGTGGCTGAATGTGATGTGTGTCAATGCAACAAGGGAGAAATAGTCAAATCTCCTGGCACACTACAACCGTTTTCGATTCCACCTGCTATTTGGCTAGATATCTATATGGATTTTATTGTAGGCTTACCTAAATCGAGAAATAAATCATTCATTATGATGGTAGTTCATCGCCTTTCCAAGTACGCTCATTTCTGTTCTCTTCAACACCTATTTACAACATCCACTATGGCTCAACTTTTCATGGATCAAGTCTTCAAGCTTCATGGCATGCCACATTCTATTGTTTCTGATCGCAACCCAAATTTCACCATCAATTTTTGGAAAGAATTGTTCAAGATACAAGGCACCCAAATGCATCTCAACACAACTTATCATCCCCATACTGATGGTCAAACTGAAGTTGTCAACAAGTGTTTGGAAACATATTTGAGGTGTTTTGCATAGGAAAATAAGACTCAGTGGGATCAATTGTTACCTCTAGTTGAATGGTGGTACAACACTTCATACCATGCAGCTACCCACATGACTCCTTTTTAAGTGGTATATGGACAAAAACCACCTTCATTTCTCTCATATTTACCAGGTGTCTCAAAGGTCTAGGCGATTTACAAAATTCTTAAAGTTTGAGAGGCTATTCTCCATACCCTCAAAGATAATTTGGTCATGGCCTAGAATCACATGAAGAAACAAGAAGATCAAGGTTTCTCTGAACATCAATTTGCAAAAGGGGAACAGGTGTTTCTTCGACTACAACCTTACAATAAAAATTCCCTCAAGGCTGGCGATTTTCAGAAAATGGCGCCCAAATTTTATGGTCCTTATACTATTCTCAAGCGTGTGGGACAGGTGGCTTATCAACTATCTTTTCCTAGTCATTATAAGTTGCATCCTATTTTTCATGCTTCATGCTTAAAGAAGGTGATTGGAACTAAGTGCCAAACTCAAACCAACTTTCCCAAGTTGGATGAATAAGGCTCCATTTGGATACAATCGCAAGAAGTTTTGGACCAACATGAGCATCGCCTACATTAGCGAACCATCAAGGAAGTGTTAGTCCAGTGGAAATATACAACCCCAACAGATGCCACTTGGGAACCAACTTCTATTTTGTAGTAATTTCCACATCTCAAGCCTTGAGGACAAGGTTGTTTTTAAGGGGGAGGACATGTTAGGGACCTAACCCCTCACATAGGTAGAATAATATATTTTGATGTAATAAAGGTCAATATTAATAAGGCCTAACAATAAGAAAGAATAAGTCGAATGTAAGAAGACATAATATAAGCTTCCACTTCTAGAAGGATCTTCCTCTAAGTGGTTCTTTTGATGGAAATATTTAGTATAAATAGGAGTCGAGGGTATGAGAAATTTTGTCTTTGGTATTATTTTAATAAAGCTTTTCTTGACAGGAGGTTTCCCCCTTGAAGAGGCAAGTTAAAATTTCTCTCAGTAATCAAACTGATCTTTTTGGTGTTATTCTGGTATCATTTTGGTATTATTGTGGTGTTGTTCTAGTTATATTGTTGTTCATCTTCCATTTCTATCATTTTGTTTCTGTTATGCATACTTTTTATATTTTGAATATTACAGGAGAACAACCTTGAAGTTGAATAATCTGCTGACTTGGTATATATTTCTCAGCGCACCAGCAAACCAGTGCCTTGCAATCAAACACCTTAGGGACACACCCTTCATGAGTAATTTCGGACATCCAAATCACTTCCTTCTGAGTAGAAGGGGATGAATAGAAAGAATACGATGTAGACCACTGAAATTTTTGGTCCTCACATCCAAAAACGTTTAAGGTATCCCCGCAGAACTGTTGTCGAGCTGATGTTGTCATAAGTTGACGAGAGCATTCTTTTAATCCAAACAATATTTGAAATGAGTGATTGGCAAAGATAATATAATATTTCGCAAATTGTGATTTAATGTGGTTTAATGAGAAATCTCCTTGATCCCTTCACTTACTAATGGAAATATTTATGGGGCCTGCATAATGTGTTATTATCATTAAACCATACTAAATGCATATTGTGAAAAGTGTGAAGGTGGTGGGGACAGACGAGAGAAATTAGGATTTGGGAACTTTTGTGAACCTGCCAACCTGTGAACTAGCGGTTGTGAAAGGTTGAAATTTGGCTAAGATTTGTAATGTGGTAGGTCAGAATCAATATAGGAGAGATGAGATACTTAGGATATCGAGGGGTTCAATGGTCAAAATGTAGATCATGGATCTCTTGAGTGAAAAATGTAAATCACAGAATGAGGGATATGAAAGCTTGAACCTGTAAACCCGGGAACACATGACTATAGAAACGGTTAAGTATAAGATGATAAAATGGTCGATCGAACTCATGATATGGGAATATGAATGGAAGTGATAACCCGCGAGTCCTCCAACCCGCGAACCCATCATTTTTGAAAAATGACTAATTATATTAATTAGAAAGGGATAATAGAAGGGAGAAAAGAAAGAGGGGAATTTGTGTAAGTTTAGAAGAGGGAAAAGAAATGGACAAAAGAAGTTGGGAAAATAGAAAAGGGGAGGGAAATTTCAGAAGAAATAATTTATCTCAACAAACATGAATGTGGTGAATGAGGGATTGTAGGATAGTTGTAGCAGTCGACACCTAGGGCCATAGGATAGTGATATGAACCTTTTTTCCTATGGATTTGAAGCCCATCTCGGGGGTGGCATGTTGCTGAAATATTATGAGCGATAGAGTATAGAATTGGTGACTTTTCATACGAGATAAGTGTCCTTCACAGGCTTGTTTAATTAATGTGTGCTCTAATGTTAT
>SNQJ01S0003760.1:76187-107597 GCA_010110895.2 Picea sitchensis | reverse complement strand
GTGGGCATGAAAATTACAAGTATTTCATGTTAGCTAAATGTATAATATGTATAATATTGTTACACATGAGAAGTATGACAGTTATTAAGAATTCATGTAAGTTAAACTGTGGTATGATTCGAAGATACCAATGCATGGTATGAATCATTGAGTGCGCAGTCAAATATTCCACGCACACAAAGTTGATGGAATATTCATGCAACATTGAATTGATTGTGTGTGCAGTAGTATTATGGGTGTAGAGAGTTTACGCGCATAGTAGTATAAGTATGTACTAAAGGGATAAAGCACATAGAGGATTTGTGACATTTTTTGTTGTTGTTATGATTGTATTAAAATAAGTGTACTCATAGGGTGAGAATCAACACGAGTTTGGGCGTAGTACGTTAAGGTTTTGTGTAGTTAATCTAATCTACTTGTAACAGGGAGAGTTATAAGTAGTATCCGCGCACAAGGAATTTTAAAGTATCATTGTCCAGTAGTGATCTTGGGCTATTACAAAGAATATCCTAGAGTCAGAAGTTTATATTGTGTGATGTGACCCATCCTAGGAGGTTGGGGATGTTACATTCTGGTATAAGAGAAATTGGTTCAACATCGGGCTTGTATGGGCCAAAGATTAGTGTGAAATAGACATGTGCATTAATTATTGGTGTTTTGAAGTGAAACATTTATTTTATGTGGAAAACCATTTTTCCGTGGTATAGAGTTGTGATGCATGAAAAACAGTAATTTTCATGTGTGCACAGTAGATTTTGGATGTTAAAAATTATCTAAAGGAAAAATAAAAGAAACGATTTTGATGAATCGTGGATAGCTTTCATAACATTGTCGCATTAATTAGTATACCAAATCTTGGTGACTGCAATTTTTGAATAATTCACAAAAAATAGTTCAGGAAAGGATCAATGTAGAGATTAAAAGCATCACATGGGAATAGAAAACCTATAGTTAGGATGAATAAATGGAAAGGTGGTATGTTGGTATTGGTGTTGAAGGTATAAAATCCAATGGACATAGAGAAGGATTAGAATAGAGTTTGAACTTGGTAGAAACCATAAACGTTTTTCAAAAGGATGTCCAAAGTTATAAAGCCAATAGCAACATTCTTATGGAAGACAAGGAGGAACAAGAAGGATTCAAAATCAAGTTTTTACAAAGCTTGGACATAATTGAGAAAACTATTGATAAGGAGACATAGACAAGTAGGTCAGGAAGACACAAATGTCATCATGAGGGGAGAAAAAAAAATTATGACAAGAATATCTATCACTCTCCAAGAAATTCATCTTGGGGGTCATGTAGTAGTTCAAGTCCATCACCTATTAGAAAGCATAAGAGAAGGACTAGGGTGGACGATATACATGGGGGAATGAGTAAGATCAAGCCTACTACTTTTGATGGTGAGCATAAGAAGGATGAAGATGCAAAATCATGGTTGTTGGGTATGAGGAAATACTTTTAGTTGTATAATTACTCCTCACATGCATAAGGGTGAATTTTTCTTTATCAACTGAAGGGAAAAGCATCAATGTGGTGGTATCAATATTTGCAAGTGCAACACATAGATGAGAAGAAGGTTAATTGGATGGAATTTAAACGATATTTTGAAAATAAAAATTTAACCAAGTGCTACCATGATAGGAAAATAAAAGGGTTCTTTGAAATCAATCTTAGGAGCATGACCATAAACAAGTAAAAAAGGAATTTTTTACACTATTGAAATATGTTCGTTTTATAAAGGATGATCAAGTGAGGATTCAAAGGTACTTGAGTGGGATTCAATCATTTATTAGCGAAAATATGCAATATGATGATCCCAAGACATTGGAACAAACTATAAGGAGAGATAAATGTCTCTATGATCAACAAAGGGGAATATCGAATTTCCAAAAGTATTGGGAAGACAAGATGAAAATCAAGGTGGAACAGAGGAAGAAGGGGGATAAGACACCATCTTTCAGAAATACTATGCACTAAAAACAAATTTCCAGGGAGCCCAGAATGACTGAGGCAATGGAAACCATGCCAAGGAAGCAACCAATAAAGTGTTGGGGTTCTGAAAAAGATAATATGTTTAGAGATTTCCCTCAAAGAAGTGAAAAAGAGACGATTTCACACAATGTATGACAATGTGTGATAGTTGAAGACATGGGTAGAAGTGTACCTAGAATTTATGCATCCTTGGACAAAAAGCAAGATGAGTTTCAATCGCACATGAGCAAAGTGGAAGGTACGATTAATGACAAACCCATTGCTATTTTAATTGAATTAGTAAATATTCATAGTTATTTATATCCTTAAATGGTAGAAAGATTCGAATTTTTGAGAATCAAAATTGGAAAACCTTGGTTGTTGCAGTTAGCTACAAGGGAAAAAAGGAAAATTAATGTGATGGTCAAGGTATGTCCAATGGAAATGAATGGAAAATGCACAAAATATGACTTGAATGTCATACCTTTTATCTTGTCTCATTGACATGGAATGGTTGGAACAACATCATGTTGTTATAGACTATTATAATAAGGCATTTATTTTCCTAGATGAGCAAGGAAATTTGAGAACAGTTCAAGGCATTCCAAGAGTTGTGTGTAACAAAGTAATTTCAGCCTTGGAATTGAAGAAAATCTATAGTGTCAAGTATTTGTAGTTAACATGGAGGATGTACCCATGGATAAAGTGTCAAGTGTAGAAGATTGTGCAACACTGAAGGAATTTGAGGATGTCTTTAAAGAGATAATGGGGTTGCCACAGAAAGGAGATATCAACTTCTCTATAAATATCATGCCAAGAGAAGATTTTATATCCAAGACTCCTTATAGGATGAGTACACCATAACTAAAGGAGTTCCAAATGAAACTCGAATAGTTTTTCAAGAAGGGGTATATATGCCCAAGTATGTCTCCTTGGGCTGCACCATTTTTTATCGTGAAGAAGAAGGATAGTACGTTGAGACTTTGTATCGATTTCAGACAATTGAACAAGGTAAAAGTGAAGAACAAGTATCATTTTCCAAGGATATATGATCTATTTGATCAGATAAGGGGAGCAAGGATAATTTCCAAGATTTATCTCAATCTGAATATCACCAAGTGAGAATAAAAGAGGAAGACATAAAAAATAATACCTTCATAACAATCTATTGGCATTATGAGTTTACAGTGGTGCCACTTCGGTTGTCGAATGCACCAATAGTCTTCATGTGTTTAATGAAAGGATTTTTCATAAGTTGTTTAGATAAGTTTTTCATTGTATTTTTGGATGACATCCTTATTTACTCAAATTTTGAAGAAGGGCATGAGAAACACTTGAGGATGGTGTTTAAAGTATTGAGGGAGCATCTTCTTTATGAAAAGTTGAGAAAATGTTCATTTTACCAGAGGCATATGCATTACTTGCATCATATCATTTTAGAGGAAGGAATAGTTGTGGACCCAGTGAAGATAAAATCCATTAAGGAATGGACAAAACCAAGAAATGTCAGATAGATCAAATCCTTTATGGGACTAGCACGGTACTACATAAGGTTTATTGAAGTATTATCAAACATTGTACATCCAATCACATCCCCATAGAAGAAAGGTTCATGATTTGAGTGGACTCTGGATTGTGCAAGGAGTTTTCAGCACTTGAAGAGTTTGTTGACAAGTGAACCAATTTTGAGAATTGTTGATCCCAATGCAGACTTCATTGTGTGCATAGATGCAGACAAGGAAGGAATAGGTGGAATCCTGAGTTAGAATGGAAATGTGGTATGCTACGAATCAAGGAATTTGAAAAAAAAAAAAAGACTTTATGTTACTCATGATTTAGAATTGGAATCTATAGTGCATGCCTTGAATGTGTGGAGGCATTATCTCATGGGTAAAATATTTGAGCTAAGAACATACAATTTTAGTATGAATTATTTGTTTGGATAACCAAGTTTAAATGCCAGACAAATTAGGAAGTTACAGTTCCTTAGTGAGTATGACTTTGACATCAAGCATATCATAGGAAAAGAGAACAAGGTATTTGATTCACTCATCAGGAGGGTGCATGAGATGTATGCTACAACCATTAGCGATTACCAGGAAGATCTATGCAACAGAATTTTAGAAGTTTCCAAATCAGATTTGCGCTATAATAACATAAAGGATAACTTACAACAAGGTATTATTAACGATATATTTCCCCCTTGACTTTGGGTCAAATCAAAACGGATCAATAATATTTAGACATCGTCCTACCATCAAATGAAGCTATTATAGAGGCAATGGTCAGAGTTGAAACTCCATTGGGGGATATTCATCACATATCATATTTCCTCAAATCAATTGGGTAGAGAGTGGTGAGTTTAAGTCAAATATCGTTAGAAGTTTTGATGGGATAGTCAATCCCTTGGCATCACATTGTGTGTATGCCGAAGGAAATATGGATAATATATCGGAGACAATCCCCATCAACATCTCTAGGAATATCGACGTCGTTGAAACCATCTTCATTGAAGAAAAATTCTCACAATATGATATTTTTTAGTACATGACACTTTTTTAATAGTTTCGAGACATGTTTTAATGGTCTTACAAGGAAATGTATGGAATTTATCCTCGGTAAGTTCAACATGAAATTCAAACCTATGAAAATGCAAATCCAGTTCGACAAAACTTGAGACCTTTAAACCCTAGGAAGGTAGTGACAATCAAATCTGATGTGAAAAATATGCATAATGTGAGCTTCATCTACCCCATTCCTTTGAAATAATGGGTCTCCAACCCAGTTTTTCTTGATAAAAAGAAGGGTAAAATTTGTGTCTGCATGGATTTCTAGGACTTAAATAAGCCTTGTCCCAAAGATACAATTTATGACACCATTCATTGACCATATATTAAATGAGTGTGTAGGGAGTGAAATATTTTTGTTTATGGATGGTTTTTCCAATTACAACCAGATTGAGATCCATCCGGAGAATGAGAATAAGAAATCATTTATATTCCCCTGGGAACCTTCGCTTATAAGAAGACACCTTTTGGTCTTAAAAACGTTGTTTCTACATTCCAACGGGACATGATGTTCACTTTTCATGACTTGAATCATATAATGCATTCATACTTATATGATATAACAACTCATTTGCAGAAAATATCCCAACATCTCATACAACTCCACTTGGTTTTTGAATGATGTTGTTACTATTGGATCCAATTGAATACACAAAAGTGTATACTTTATGGGAACTTTGATTGTGTTACTGGATTAATTATTTCAACAAGGGGGATCATGGTTGACCCCTTAAAGGTTGAGGCAATAATTCAGTTGCCTCGCTTGCATATGATTAGACAACTTCAGATCCTATAGGGAAAGGAAAATTTACTTCGATGATTTGTGTCAAACTATGCCAACATAATGAAAGGTTTCATGCAACTTTTAAAGAAAGGTTTCCCATTTTATTGGGATGAAGCCACAAAAGTTTCATTCGATGAATTTAAAAAGTATTTAGTTTCAATTCCTTTGTTCAGACCCCCCAACTACAATCGAGATTTCTTGTTTTATTTGGCAGCAATTGAATCATCGATTGGCATGGTTTTTGTTCAGGAATATGATGAACTCTAATAGCACGCAATATATTATTTATGTCGTGCATTGATAGGTCCTGAAATCAAGTACTTTCATGTTGAAAATTTTTCACTAGAAATGTTTCATGTTTTCCAACTACTTCAACACTGCATTCTGCTATGTAAGACAACAATTATTTTTTTTTTGTGTCTGGAGGAATCAACAACTAGTTGGGCATGTGCTCGCGTTACACGTGGCCGTGTTATCCAACCGCTACCCCTATAACCTCCAGGTGTTCCCACGATGCCCCTTACGCGGCACACAAGGTAAGTCGGGGGGAATTGAACTCGAAACCTCATGGAACTTCATTTTCACGGCACTTGCCAATTGAGCTGCCCCCCCGGGGGCTGTAAGACAACAATTATCACCACTGTTAATCCTTTCCAATACATTTTGACTAGTTGAATTGTTGGAGGGAAGTAAAATAAATGGATTATTGTGATTCAAGAGTTCAATTTTGAATTTGCATCCATGAAGTCTAAGAATTATTTGGCCTTCGTCGAGTTAATGTCGCAGTTCCCAATTGAGAATGAGGAAAGAAAAATGACATATTCATTTCTAGATGAGCATATTTTCCTTTTCTCTTCGTGTAACCCATGGTATGGAGATATTACTATATATATCCATACTTTGAAGTTTCCTCCCACCTATTCATGAGATGAGTGACGACGAGTTCATCACATGGATAAAAACTACCTCATTATCATAGACACATTGTCTCGGCATGGGGTGGACTATATCCAACATTGTGGGCTTACCGGACCTTAGTCAAAACGACTATTGGTTTCTCAACTTTCCAACTGTTTCCTGAGGTGGAAGTAGTTTTTCCAATTGAATGTGAGATATCTTCACTAAAAATCATGTTCGAGCTCCTTCCTAATATGACATAGATCGGGGAATTCCGAGTCTATCTCAAACATCTTGATGAGCAACATCAATATGTAGCCTTAGTAAATGAGGCACACAAGAAGTTCTTTAAATATCAATATGATAAATCCATTTGTCCTAAGGTTTTCTCTTGGGGAGACCTTGTGTTGGTCCATGACCAGGATAAGGAACCCATGTGGGTAGGTAAATTCAACCCCATGTGGTATGACCCATATGTTGTGTGATGAGTGTTGGATAAAGGATCTTATCAACTCACGTATTACAAAAGAAATGTACTATAGGAGCCCATAAATGGGCTCTATATTAAGAAGTATTATGCTTGATCCCAAAGGTTTGGACACTAGCACTTTTTTTAACTATTGTCTATTTTGTACATATTTTTTATTAGCAATTTATTGCTTCTTTTGTACATTGTTCTACTTTGGATTTGCAGACGGCGCTAGTTTCCATAATCGACATTTAGAATCCATTGTGTAGGTATTCTATTCTCCTTTTAACCATCTCTTTTCTGCTGGAGGTGTGTGTCTCAGGGTGACTACTAACAATGTCTCCAAGTATAACACAATTTTTGAGCTTTTGCAAGATGGATTGTCACATGGAATTAATCTCCTTCAAGTATTCTTGGATTTGCAGTTGGTGGTCTCGAAGTTGAATGTTATATATCGAATACATGATCCAGTGTTGTTACGACTTTTTCTTAGGGTACGTCTCCTGGAAAATTCATTTGATGTTATTACTTATGATAATGTTCCTAGGAGATCCAATGAACTAGCATATTCTTATGTTATTTATATTGTATATTGGAATTTGTATCACCAGTAATATAAGCACACACATTCAAATGTAAATATTTTATTTTTCAAGTATACAATACAAAATGTATATAACACACAAAAAATTATATATATATATATATATAAATGGGATCCAAAAGTACAAAATGTGGGGCCCCTTTCCCCTAAATTTCATATAATGGCATATAAGTACAAACATTGTGCTATGATCACATAATATATTTAGGCCCAAGGCCGATGAACTCTATCATAACAAACGACAATGTTTTCCAAACACCGGAAGAGTCTGACTCATGGCCTGGGTACCCCCATGACATGACATTACATGTCTATAGGGAGGTCTTCAATAGTATCCATAGGCACATTTCGAGTGAGGGCCTCAAAATTTCTTCCCACACTACCCAAGGCTCTAGTTTCATCATCACTAGGGCCTACCACCTATCTTCCTCGTCGACTATGTCGTGAGATATTATCCGACCTCAAGGGTGCTTTATCTAGATAAAAAGTAAAGTACTTGTGAGTAGTTTGGATCTCACAAAATTTAGGACTTGTTGTGTTTCTATATGCGTGTGTGTGTGTGTGTGTGTGTGTGTGTGTGTGTGTGTGTGTATTTGAAAAATAAAAATTAAATAACACAAAAAAAAATTGCATATGTCACGTGGATCGTCCTTAGGAGGAATGATGACATATGGATCATCAGTGAAGTCGATTTTGGCATAGGATTAATAATCAATGAAGGGAGCCTACCACTCCCATCAACTAAATAATTCATCATCATATGGATTGGACATTTTTCCACCTTCCAGTCGAGCTAACAACTAAACCCATCTGAACCATGGTTGGTCATGGTTGCAAGTGTCCTTGTATGTATGTATTTGGGATCATCATAGGAACCTACTCAAATAAGAAAGTACATAGGATGTTGTCGAGGCCAAATTTCTTAGTCTTACTAAGCTTGCAATCAGTGAGTTGTGATTTCATGTAGTTGAGCATTTTTATACTCCATCAATACATCATGGATCTTAAGCATTTAAACCTATGTTTCATTTGTGCTTGTGATGCCAAGTGCAAAGAGTTGGATCCCACAATATGAACCATAGTATAGATAATTACTTGGAGACTCCAATTGTTTATCTATTTGGTAGGAACTTGAGATCCACTTTTCTCAATGTCGACATTACAATACTCATTAATCTAGTCATTGATAATCCACCCACATCCTCCATGAGTTTCAAAGTTTGTCACTTCCCCTCTCCTAGAAAAACCTCTAATGAAGGAAATATCTTCCACGATTTTAGTCAGTGATTTCCCAATAGGCATAAATGCCTCGGCATCAGGGTGCCAATAATCAATCAAGAGATTCATTAGTTTTCTTTCATCTCTCATGCCACCAATTTGAAACAAATTTTACATGCCACATGCACATAGATCTCGTTTCACATCGTCATCATCAAATACTTCCCAGTCCATATCTGTGTTTTCATATTCTCTTTAGTGAATAAACATCCTACCCAATTTCCAAGAAAAATTTGAGTTAGTAATTCTTTTTCAAAAAAGTCCCTGGGCATCTGCGACCTCCAGTTACAATAGTCATGTATATCCTCTTGGGAGCTTCAATATTTCTTATCCCAAATAGGCTCAAGAAAAATATCATCCTCCTCCATGACCGTGGGAGATTTGTATGGGTCTTTCATGGCCTACTGAATGGCTTGGTAAGATACTACAACTACAAGCAAGGGTTCGGCCATCCCAGGATGGAATCCATCTTAAACAAAACTAGACAACGAGGGAAGTGTCCATGGGTCATGCACATACGACATTATAAATGAAGTGAACCTATTGATGGGATTCCTAGATCTTGGTTGATGGAAACTAGACAAAGTAGCATGAAAATATGAAATTGGTGTGGGAGAATCAAAATATTGCATAAGTGAAGGGAATATTCCACAACCGATACTCTTAGTTTCCACCTGAGAGTTTTTTATCTAGGAGATGGTGTTCCCAGGGCTAGCTGCCACATCGAAAAGGTTGGATTCCACCTGATTAATGATCACAATTATTTCCTCGTGGGGAAAATATATAATTCAAAATATTGTCAAAATGACAACCATCATGGAATATGTCCAAATTCTTCCTAATAACATATTATAGCCGAGAATCACATCGATTACTTCAATCTCTACATAAAAAAAAAAACCCTAATGTAACTGGAAAAGAAGGAATCATACCATGTGTTTAAAACAAACGTCCATTGAAGCCATTCAAGAGTGTAGGAGAGGGGGTAAGCTCAAGATAAACGATGCTTTCCAAAATTACAAGGACATTACACATGTTGAAGTTCCCTCATCAACAAGGGTTCTCTTAACCAAAATATTGTTGCAAACAACACCAATCTAAAAATTTACATGATATGTATAAAGTCCCCGGCCACCCATGGTTGGGCCATGCTACACACGGGAACATTTTTGTTCTCTCACTGTGGAACATACTGTAACATACCCAGTATTCAACTAAGCTATGCCACATAAATTTTCTCTTCAAACTGCATGCAATTATAACATATACGTACAACACTCTTGCAGAAGCTTTACATATAAATGAAAACAAATAATTACATTCTGTAAATATATGATTTCATATTGAAATAAAAGTAAACACAGACATGCAGCATATATAGGGAAATACTTATAAACATACAGACAATTATAATCACACATATGGTAAACCATAACATAAGCACATAAATAACAATGCAACATGTAAATTTATCACATGATTGGTACTTATCTTGGAAATATTTTCACCAAATGCGTGCAGACCGTCCACGAACCTCCTAGCCTTAGACTACACTCTTCATCATTCCCAACAATGAGTCACCCCGGATATGGGACTAAAGTCCACCCGGGTAAAGGGATTCCTAACCAGGCTAAAGGCCCATAGACAATAGGAAATACTCCATCTTAGGTGCTAACTCAACTAACAAAATATAGTCTTTCATTCCCCACATGCCTGTCCCACCCAAGGAAGTGTTCCCCTTATCTGCTCAACGGTCCCTTGGCTTCCCCACTTCCCTTCCAGGGCTTCAACAACAAGCCGAAAATGAAGTCTCTGAGCCCTGTAGTTGCAGTTCAACACCTTCAAGAAGTCACCTCCCAACAATTCTCTCACCTAGAGAGAAATTACTCATGGGCCTGACAACCCACCTCTTCAATATCCCACGGGCCTGACAACTCACTTCGTCATTCCAGATCCCACGCTCCCAACTACATGAATAGTAATGGATATGGATACAAGTTTAGGTACAATGACATGAAGTTATGGAGGTCAACTGACTACGTGAGTGAAAGATCCTTAGATGGCTGCATGGATGAATGCATAATACCAAGAATGATGGAAGAAGTATGAAAATGAACTAAGTCCCCACAATATGTATGCATGTCCCCAACTTTACACTTGTCATGTTTGGAGCTACTTTTACCCACTTGTCCCCAACTTTAGAACTGTTATCCACATTTTTGGTTATCGAGATGATATTATGATTATGTCATGATAATGGAAGATCAAACTCTTTATTAAGGACTTTTTCTTGAAGAAGGTTACACTTGTCATTTTCTCAAAAATCATATTTTAAAAATAGTCCGCAGGCTGCATATATACTCACCTGCGAAAATACTTAATTTCCGCAGGCTGCATTCAGCTTGAATGCGGACTTTCCGCACTGTGTTAATGATTAGGGTGCGGACATGTTTCTAAAGGAGAAAATGAATAAGTTCTCGATCCTTCTAGAAGGAATCTTCTAGAAGGGTGAGTTGGAGTTCGAATGGTTGGCAAAATACTGACTTTCCAGATATCTTGGGATCATTCCCTATCCAAATGAATCAATCTTCTCCATATATTGAGGAGATTACTTATGGAAATGGTTAACAACAAGGTTAAGAACAAGAAGAAAGCTAGCTAAGAGATTGATTGGAGGACTGGTGCAAGGCTGTATGAAGGATTGAAGCTTCTAGCGACAAAGACAACAAGTAATCATATGGTTGAACTTCTTCATGCATGAGCTTATTTATTATTATTCCGAGCTAGGAGCCATCGAAGGGAGATCTGACATCAAGGCTCAGGTTGTATATTTCTCTTTAGGTTAATGCAATATATGAATATGTCCCTTTCCCATAATGATGATGATGTCATCTTATTACATGATTCCTTGATCACATGTAATGATGATGTCATCTTATTACATGATTCCTTGATCACATGTATAGACTAGGTATTGAATATATTAATGCCTTTGCTGTGATTGGTTTGTGTTGTTGTGATTGGAACGACACAAGAGCATCAGAGCAGAGCAAGGAACAACAAATATTAAAGGAGAGCGTTCATAAGGTATGTCCACCATCCATTTCTCTTAGTTCATTCAATATTTAGATCTAGGGAAAGTGTAGTATTCTGTTATGGTTTGTTCCAGATCCAAGTGGATTTGGGGATATTGGTCTGTGTCCGCACTCACGAATTTATCCATAAACAAGAACTTAGGATAACATAATTATCCAAACTTTATACTTTAAGAAATATTAATATAATATTCCTTTTTTTCTGGCTTAAGCTCCCTAGCTGAGCCCTTTTCCTTAAACTTTGTCCCCCACCCTTTCCCTGACTAGTGGATTTTAGTCCCCCATCTCTTTTATCATGGTCGGTCTACACGCAACGATGTATTTATATTAATTATGAGACATGTACAAAAATAGGCATAGTGTCCTTTAATGTCTAGGCTTTTCATCCTAATAAAAACATAATCATCCTAGATTATAATAACTGGCTCACCAGCCTATAAAATATAGCATATACACAAAGGATCACTGACCTCAATATCTCACTCACTTAAGATGTTGCGCGCAGTATCCTGGAATGTGAACACTTCCTCATTTTACTGCGCAGTACATGTAGGCACTATGCCATGAAATGTGCATACTAAAAAGATATAAAACAACTCACCAACTTAAGTACATTATTACATTTACATTTGGGGTTCAACTTGAGGATATTACAATCCCCTTCCCTTATTTATGCACTATCCTCAGTGCATCATGTACCCATATATAACAAAATTTTCAAAACTCCTCAGTGCATTATATACCATGTACCATTCAAATTATTTAAAAATCTCCAATCTTTAACTATCAAAATCTTGTTATCCATCTGGTGCTCTACTTTCCATCACCAATTCGGGTACTCATACTACAACTTGAAGTCAATTTATCTATTCCATAGAGCTACTTTAGGAAATAATTCAACTCATTGTTCCTTATTACATGCTTCAATTAAAATTCATTGAAGAAGCAACTCGATGTAGATCCTTGATGTTCAAACTAGCCTTATATCTCACTGTTGATAAACTCTTAGCAACATATTATCCCAAAGAATGGAATATGACTCCATCAGGACAATGGATTCCCAGGATAACCACTGATCACAATCAATATCAACATAATGTATGCCAAGGTATCAAACCTCAGCAGAACTCCAACCAACAGTCTCTCTTCCCCACATGCCTGTACAACCCAAGGTAGTCTGCACCTTCATTGTCCAACAGTTCATCGGCTGCTCAACTTCCCTTCTAGGGATCTAGCACAGGACAGACAGGAAGTCTCAGAGCACCGTGGCTCAAGGAGTTCCAAATTTAATCATTATCATCTCATCTACATCATAAACATGTATTTATCATGAGAGAGCATTATAAAAATTCCATTTCATAAATCAAATTAATTTCATGAGGAATTCAACTTTTCCCAAAATATGAAATTCATAATTTTTCATCATTATTGGAATAATAGAATGTAGTTTCCCTTATGGATTTTAGTAAGCACTATGCTAAATACCATTTTTCCTGCAATGATTATATATTGCATACAACCAACAAATTGTCAGTATTTTATGTACATCATAATTCAACATATATAACACCTTATGCCATGATCTTAGAATTGCTTGCACCTAGCAATTCAATCACAATTACCAAACAATTCAACCAAATAGAATGACTCATCATTCTATTCATATGCATATTCATAATTAATAATTGTAAGTTCATTTCTTCAATTTTCTGTAGTCACTATTCTTGTGACCACCTCACTTGCAACTTTCCTGTTGCTATGTGTATCAGTTCTTGAAATGTTCTCAACTTCATGAGTTAGCAACATTTCAACCATTATTATAAGTATTTCCAAGTAAAAACATATATACATGCACTCACAAAATGGATTCAGCAAAATGCATTTAAGTATACAATTCCATCATGTATGAGTGCAACTCTGCCACTTACCAGGCATGAGTGCAACTCTCAATGCCTATTTATTCAATGCACCCTTGCATTGATTTTCAAAATGATCTTTATCTAAGTCATGCATCTCACCATCCATAAATTGGAAATCTGGCCAATGTCTTAACACATCTCCACACACTTCCCATTGTCTTCACAATTACTTGAATGCCTTCCTTTTCGACCTGAACACTACACCAATAATACAATTCTGTAGTGTTTATTAGTGTTAGAAAAAAGGTTGCAGTCCAAGTTTTATTTAAAGTAGGAATCTCATTGGTATTTGTGTGGCACATAACTTGTCTATAACCATACCTTTCCATATCCAACCATGTCCTGGTCTCATACATGACTATATTTCTTAGCATCATTCCTATAACAAGTTATTATCTTTTATTTTCTTTGGTTATTGTCTCATAACCAGATTAACATGACATGCTACTATGTCAGTGTGTGCATTCAAAATCTAAAAGATTTGATAACTATAACAAGCCTCTAGCCTTTACCACACCTAGTGGTAACTTAATCTGGTCAATGCACTTAAACAATACCATACATCGTAGTATAAAATTCAATTTGGGGAAATTCTTACCTGAATTTCCCTTCGACAATTATGAAATATAATTTCAAAAGAGAAATACTTACCTGCATGGATGATATTAAAATTTTTTAATGCTACCTTATTAGTTGATGACAATAGAAGATCTTATGCCTTTTTATCAATCTTATAATCAACATTCCATTGTTTTGTTGCTTTCTTTTATATGTAGCCACATTATTAGCAGCACTTGCAAACATGCAAGAATTCTCACTTTATGGTTGTCCCGACAAGCCATAAAATACTTTCTTCTACAGTAATTGCAACAACTTCTTTCTTCCTGAATCATGTTTCCTGGTTTATCCCAGAAGTTTTCCATTCTTCCGAATTCATGATCCTTCAAGTGCTCTTCACTGTAACCATTGTGCATGATTATTTTTGTTTTGAGCACTTTCTAGCCAAAACACTCTTGGCTACCTTTTATTTTCCATCCAAATACTAAACTGATATTAACCTTAAAATTTTGTTTACTTCCTGGATCCATCTATCCCAACTCATACTTGGATGAATTATAATTCCAATCTTGTTGTCTTATATACTATGGATCTTCAACATCCATTTATTTTTCAAACTGAACTATTCTAGCTCTTCCTTGAATGAATAATTTAGTATTTGGGTTTTCTTGCATTCTTCTCCACTCTTTCCCAACTAGCCTCAAACTTGGCTTGCATATCCAATTCTCTTAGCATGTTGTAAGGATGGACATATGCCTCCTTCCCTAGATGCATAGAATTAATTAAAAGCACTTAATGTTGCCTTTAATTTACTAACATAATTTTGAGTGGTACTTCCACCCCCTGGAAATGTTACTCATGGTTGTATGCCACTTGAGATGGATTATTCTCAGGCAACATCTCTTTTACATTCAAAATCATGCATAGAACCATTTTCTTCTTCATGTTTCTTCATTGACTCAATACAAAGATTCATTTCAATTTTAAGTCTTTCTTGCCTTTGACATCTCCATGCTATTGTGGAAATATCTTCAATACCCCTAGGATGCACTAATAATATCTACTAGTATTCTTCTTTCCCTCTTGGATTGTTTTCATGCATTCCCATTTTCTTGATATCTATACCATGAATTATTCTTTCATTATTCTAGGATGTTCATGGACTTCCAACTACATATTTTGTTGATATTAATTTTCAGCATTACCCTATTATTCAGATCCCTCTGATCCAACTCCTACATGACCCAATTATATTTCCAGTCATGTTTTTTGAGTAACCTTAGATAGTTAACACCAACTTCCTTCTTGAGGTACTACATTTATCCCTTCCTTAATTGATCATATCAGTACTTGTATTTTCTTGTTGGCTATTACTTTCCCCTGTCTTGACCAATCTGATTTCAACCTGCCTTGCACAGTCCACTTCTATCATGCCATATTGATGCCCTTCATACCATGCTTCCACTGCGCACTCTAATAACCATAAGGGTAGCATTAATTTGTAATTGCATAGAAATTCCCTGGATATGATGCACTCTTTATCCATATATGCATTAAGCCTATTTCTTTATCTAATTACTATCATTCTAATAGTCAATTCCTTTTATAATAGATCTGAATCCAATGTATTGTTTAATCTGTATATTGATTTATTTGGGAGTGTTCACTAATTCCTTCACTACATGATCTATTCCTCTGCCCATATTCCATTGAATACTTGAATAACATGAGATAAATTCATGTAGTGGCCTCCGAATATTTTATGGGTGCACTCAGATTCATACCTTGACATTTTGTGGTCTTGGATTTTGATCATCTTATGAAGTATTTTGTCATAGCACTCTTTCCCTAAGTACCTTTGCTTATTTTTAAATAAACCTCAACCTTCTCACCTATTAATAACTCAAATTTTTTAACTCTGCAAAATGTGCAGCCAACAAAACTTTGTCAGGCTAACTGTTTCAACAATTTCATGAAAATATGAACCATTCTGGTTCAATAATATTTATCAGAATTATTCTTCTAATCTCCTATGAAAATTGTTGCCCAAATCAATTTTATGGGTGTATAATTAGAATCCTCTATCCAATACCTTTCCAAGGCCTACTCCCATGCTCAATTCTGAGTCTTGAGATGAAAGTTATGGCTATTTAAAAATTGTCCATTAGTTTTTCTATTCACACTTCAATTGGGCGCAATTCTGCGTTGTAATTATTCATTTATGCACCTACTCCATTGGATGTTTCGCAGGAGATCCATTGGGTTTATTAATATACATATTATGGAAACTCTATACAAGTTTCACCTCATTTTGGGTTCTGGGATGCTAGTTACAACCGGTTGAAGTTCAAGGTCAAAATACCATATTGTAAATGATATTCTATAGGTACCTTCTTTTCCATATTAAACACTTTTAACATTCCCATAAATTTAATTCATCTCTTGGAATGTCTTCTATGGCTCAATAGCTTTCCATTGACTACTCCTGCGTCTCAATCTAATTCTAGAGCAGAAAGTTATGGCTCTTTGACGTTAGTTGGGTCATAAAATTTACTCTCCACTGTTTAAGTTGTAACTTTCTCAAAAAATATATGTTTGACGAACAATTTACACCATTAGAAACATCTCTCCAAGCCCTTTTATTTGCACTACAGAGAGTACACCTTGGATTTGTGCTTTTTGAGTTGCTCAAAATGCTCTTAAGGCCTTCAAAAATGCGTTGCAAAAGTATGACGTTCAAATGATATAAAACGTTGTAGAAAATCATTGGTTTTATGTTATTGTTCACCCTTCAAACAACTTTGCATGCAAAATTTACACCTGTAATCCTATATTCACCATGCACAACAACAACACAAGTTAAATCGTGCTTCACTCACTTTAAAACCACTATGTACCAATTCTCTATCGTACAACTAACTTGTGCGGACTACTTTTATGTCCTGTGCCAATATGTACGACGCATAGTTTTTGTCTCATGCGCTGATATTCCGCACGCATTTCACTCTACACTCTACACCATGCCAAATATCAATACACCTCCACCACGCACAAATACTCTGCGCACACCATTGACTAAACTGTCGCGCGACAACATATACCCATATTGTGCACGCACCAACCAAAGTCCTCTACACTCTGACAATACTACGCACACCACACGGGCCATTATTATTTTTCCGTGCAACGCCCAAAATTTAGTGCACACACCAACTTTTCTTTTTTTTGCGCGTGGTGCCCAAAATTTACTGCGCACACCGCACACCAACATTTTTCCACGCGGTACTAAACTTTTATCGTGTGCACCCTCATGCTAAAAATTTTCTGCGCAGTGTTGAATTTTACTTATCCAAATCTTTTCACTACACCACATGCATCTTTAGTGCACCCAATTGCGCACATTCACCTTTATGCGCATCAATTCCTCGTGAATTCCACTGTAGAAATTGAGGCTTTTGCTTAACATTTTCCCCAATTTACCATAGACATTCTCCAACTATGAAATTCCTTCAATTTCAACCCGATAACACCAACTCAACCTTTATAACAACAAATCACTGCAGGTTGACATATCTGGAACAAATTTACCCAAAAATCAATTCACGAATTGAGAATTTTAAATTACAAAACTTGCTCCCTCTATCAGGGCTCTATTGTAACTTTGAATTTGACCAATTCCAGGTCCAAATTTGCTAGAACAGATATTAAATCCATAATATCTCACCACTTGTCTGAATTTCTCATTTTTCCCATGAATTTAACAACATAAATTGGGGCTTTTCCCAATTCCACGTTATTGTTTCTAAAAATTATCATGGACGTTTTACAACTTGAAATTTGGCCACTTTGAAATAAATCCTTCATGAACTTTCTCTTCAACTTAAATTCCTCGGCCCTTCTAGGCTAAGTGTTGAAAAATGAAGCTATGATACCATTTTGTAATGTCCCCGGCCACCCATGGCTGGGCCATGCTATATGAGGGAACACTTTCATTCTCTCACTGCGGAACATACTATAACATGCCCAATATTCAATTGAGCTATGCCACATAAATTTTCTCTTCAAACTACATGCAATTATAACATATATGTACAACACTGTTGCAGAATATTTACATATAAATGTAAAAAAACAATTACATTATGTAAATATACGATTTCATACTGAAATAACAGTAAACACAGACATGCAACATATACAGGGAAATACCCATAAACATACAGATAGTTATAATCACACATATGGTAAACCGTAACATAAGCATGTAAATAACATTGTAATATGTAAATTTATTATATGATTGGTACTTATCTTGGAAATATTTCCACCAACTATGTGCATACCGTCCACGAACCTCCCAGCCTTAGACTACACTATTCATCACTCTAAAAAATGATTCACCCCGGAGTTGGGACTAAACTCCACCCGGGTAAAGAGATTCCTAACCAGGATAAAGGCTCATAGACAACAGGAAAGACTCCATATCATGTGCTCACTCAACTAACAACCTACAATATCTCATTCCCCACATACCTATCCCACCAAAGGAAGTGTGACCCTTCTCTGCTCAGCAGTCCCTTGGTTGCCACACTTCCATTCCAGGGCTTTAGCAACAGGTTAGACATGAAGTCTCTAAGCCCTGTAGCTATAGTTCAGCACCTTCAGGAAGTTACCTCCCAACAATTCTCTCACCCAGAGAGAAATTACTCATGGGCCTGACAACCCGCCTCTTCAATATCCCACGGGCTTGACAACCCGCTTCTTCAATCCATATCCCATGCTCCCAACTACATGAATAGATATGGTTATGGATATAGGTTTAGGTATAATGACATGAAGTTATGGAGGTCAACTGACTACATGAGTGAAAGATCCTCGGATGGCTGCATGGATGAATGCATAATCCCAAGAATGATGGAAGAAGTCTAAAAATGAACTATGTCCCCAAAATATGTTTGCATGTCCCCAACATGACACTTGTCATGATGGGAGCTACTTTGGCCCACTTGTCCCCAACTTTAGAACTTAGGATAACATAATTATCGATACTTTATACTTTAAGAAATATTAATATAATATTCCTTTTTTTTTGGCTTAAGCTCCCTAGCTGAGCCCTTTTACTTAACTTTTTCCCCCCACCCTTTCCCTGACTAGTGGAGTTTAGTCCCCCATCTCTTTTATCATTATTAGTCTACATGCAATGATGTATTTATATTGATTATGAGACATGTACAAAAACACGCCCACTGGCCTTTAACATCTAGGCTCTCTGACCTAATAAAAACATAAGCATCCTAGCTTATAATAACTGTCTCACCAGCCTATAAAATATAGCATATACACAAAGGCTCGCTCGCTTTCACTTAAGATGTTGCACATGGTATCCTTGAATGTGCACACTTCCTCATTTTACTGCATAGTACATGCACGCACTATGCCATGAAATGTGCATACCAAAAAGATATAAAACAACTCACCAGCTTAAGTACATTATTACATTTACAGTTAGGGTTCAACTTGGGGATATCACAATATGGAACCCAAGGCCTCACATTAGTAGCATCAAACTTCATTACGAGATGACTAGAAGAATCATCAGCGCCTATAATAGACAACAATGTATAGCACTGCAAGGGGAAACTTTGGAGCACCTCCAAAGAAGACATTGCACAAAGATTATGAGACAAATCTCCAAAAATTAAATAATTGGGAGTGGCTCTTTCATTGGGGTTATGTTTTGTCCGTTTATAAACACCCTTAGGTATGCACAATGTTGTCTCTTTGTCAGGATTCTCTATGTGGAGTGGGGTATGATCTTCTGAAGTTTTCTTACCCTTCTCAGTCGACTCTGGATTATCATAATTCCGAGATCTTGTTGACAAATATACATCCTTTAGATTCAAATGGATAAGAATATTTACTATTCCTTGATATCCATCCAATGGAGGCGCACTTGAAGTGCCCCCTTGTAGGTTGAATTTGGAAGAACCACCCTACAAATTACACCCTTGTGGAAATGGATTATTCAACACAGTAGGTTGTTTTGTTGATTCAAATTTATAAGACATTGGGATTCTTCCATTCATTGCCACTGATGTGTAAGGTGATATTCCTCACAAATATTGCAAGGAAATTTCACCTTCCTTTTTCATCTTTGGGCCCCTCAACATTCTTATCATATTTTTTGTTATTTCCCCCACTACCCCTCCTAAAATTTCCTTTTTTATTCTCTCCATGAGGAACCTTTGAAGTATTCATTTGCACATAATGTAGATATAAATATTGGGTGGTAGGGGTGGTCGAACCATAGGCCAGTGATGCAGGAGCATCATAAACAGTCAAGCGAGCATGGAGGCGAAAGACAGCTGGAAAGCACAACATGCATTTTTTCACGTTTTGAAATGTTTTGAAAGTTTAAGGGAGCGGATATTAGTGTAATCGCCAGAAGGCATACCTTGCATTTATATCTTGGAGATTGTAAAATATATCTGGAGAGGTTACTCTCATCTGTCAATGTAAAAGGAATTTAAGCCTAGTTAATGAAAGTAGGTAGGTTTGAATTAATAGATTAGACAATTTAGAGAGTAAGAGGGAAAACAGATATAGACACCCTCATTCTTGTATTATTGTATCATTAGCACAGAATAGAAGAGAAGAGAGTTGTAACAGAGAGCTGTGGAGAAGAACCCATGTACAGAAGCAATCTGAGTTAATATATGAAGCTTTGATTCAGATTTCATGGTGTTATGATGTTTGTTGTTTACATATGCTAAATGGTATGCTTACAGTTGTTTTGTTCTCTCTGTTATGCCTTTGTTGTTATTCTGTGTTGAATGTATGATTCCATGATAAGTATATGAAGTCTGAGAGAGGAAGAGAATGAGTTTCAATTGTTTCTCATCCTGAGAGAAGTTCCTGCAAGGAGTGCAGTGAAATGTTCGAAAGGTGTGCATTGATAAGGGTTCTGAGTTTTACCTCTAAAAGATCAGGAGGGATACTATTGTTCTCATTCCAACAGAAATACAGGAGGAGCAAAGAAGCCATGCAAGGAGTGTGCAGGCTGTTGAAAGACTTAGGACTTATCAACTAAGGTTGAAGAGTGAAAGACTATTGTTACCGAGGGTTCATAGAGTCGAAGAATCAAATACTTAGAAGTATTTGATAGATTGTTGCTAGGAGTGCGTGCAAGAGACTTTTCGAGGCTTCAGTTGCCAGAGAAAGCTCAGGAGGGTTAACACCTTTCAACACTTCAAAGAGAGACGAAGATTGATAATGTCTCACAGAAGTTAAGTTCTAGTGGAAGAACTTTGGTTCATTTCACAAAAGCTGTCAAGGAGAAACGAGCGGTCAGAATTCTCTGAGGAGAACTCTCGAAGTCACGAGGACCGTAGGATCTAGAGAAGTTGCAAGGTGGATAAGGGAGGATGAACCCATCACTTTGGTACCAAGAATCAGTGTGGACCGTTGATCATGATCTTCTTGGATCCATCAGATCATTTTAGGGATTCAGAGTTTGTAAGTTCAGAGTGTAAGACAAAATCCTTGGTCACTCTAACTCTCGAATCGCGAAAAGAGTTGTCAAGGGAAGAATTTCGAGATTTCAGTAATTCAGGATTCGGAATACTGGAAGCCCTGATGACAAGGATTCGAGAACAGTGGAGTGAAAGTCCCGAAGTTGTGAGTCGTGATAGGGTTTGAGTGTGAATTTCGGGATTTCGGCACTTCGGGTGTCAAAAAACAGAAGAGGCAAGTATTGTGGGATCGAGAGTTTCAAACTCCCGGTACCCGGAAGTCCAAAATCACACAGGTCGTTGGATTGAAGAGAATCTTATAGCCATTGATCCCATTGGGGATACCATTTTGGAGTTCAGGGTTTCATAGGTCGGAGAGTTGGAAGCCTTGCATCTAGATTCGCGAAGTTGCAAAATCCAAAAATCCTAAAAAGAAAAGAAAAGTCTCGATTTGGAAAAAGGCGCGACCATATTAATTAAGGTCAGGAGATTTGAGTGATGCTTTGTGTTTTGGTCACACGAGCATACTCATAAGGACCTGTGGATACCCTGTTGTTGTGTGTGTGGAATTCCCTATGGAGGAACCAAAGAGTCAATCAGACTCAAAGGGAAGATTTAGAACTATCCTGTGTGGATATCGGCCTGAGGGTTGGAGGTCTGTTTCAGTTTTGGTATGAGAGCCTGACTCTATTTGTATATTTTAGATGGAGGAAGTAGGAGGGAGAAGAGTACTCTAATACACTTCAGTTTTGGTATCAGAGCTTGACTTTGTTTGTATATTGCAGGCAGAAGAAGCGAGAGGAGGAAGAAGTACTCTAATACACGTCAGTTTTGGCATCAGAGCTGCAGAACGAAGTCTTTTCTTTCTGTAGAAGAGAAGAGGGGAACATTTCTCAGCCATGCCGCTGAGAAGAAGAGACAAACCGATGCCTAACCCAGCAGTGGAAAGAGAAATGCGTGAATAACGTGCCATGATTGATGCCATGGAAACAACATAGAGGCGCACAGTCGACGCTAGGGATATCAGTGAGGCTGAAAGTGAAAATGAAGCTGGACACGAAGAAGAAGTCACAGCCAAAGATGTTGCAGACAAATGCCTATTCAGGGTTGTTGCAAGGATAGGTGCAAGAGCAAAGATGGAGATTCCCATGTATGAGGGAAACCTAGATGTTGAAGAGCTTCTAGACTGGATTAGAGCTATGGATAAATACTTCGACTATGAGGATGTCGAGGAAGACAAGAAAGTCAAACATATTGTCACTAGACTTAAAGGGCATGCAACACTATGGTGGGATGAACTGCAGGCTGACAAATGCTGCAAAGGAAAGAAAAAAATAAAAAGTTGGGATAGAATGGTTGTGAAGATGAAGACCAAGTTTATACCCAAAGATTATCAAATCACTATGTTTCGGAGGATGCAGAATTTGAGACAGAAGTTGATGTCAGTGAAAGAATACAATGAAGAGTTCTACAAGATAAACATCAGAGCAGACCATCGGGAAAGCGATGATGAAAAGGTTTCCAGGTACATGAATGGTCTAAGATATGACATCCAATATGAGACGATCATAATGATCATTAGAAATGTATAAGATGCTTATCAGATGGCTCTGAAAGATGAAGAGAGGCTGAGTCAAAAGTAAGGTCAAAGAGGCCGAGGCAGAAGTCAAGATATAGGCAAGACAATTGCCCAGGACAGAACTCAAAAATCTAAAGAAGAAGGGAAGAAACCTCAAACTCAAACTAAGAGAGGAGGAAGATCACAGAGAGGGCAGTATGCTGATAGAAATACTTTTCCTCGAGCTAGAGGAAGAGGAAGAGGCAGAGGAGATGAAGTGAAATGTTTTGTCTATGGGAAAAACGAACATAAATCTTATGAGTGTCCAGACAAAAAGAAATAAGGTGGTGAAACTCACATTGTCGAAGCTCAAGGATGGAATGTTGAGGTAGAAGATGTTGAGGGTGAAAGATCCTTGATGATGAGGAAAGTTCTCTTGAAGCCAGAAAAGGAGGCAGAGAACCCAACACAAAGGAACAATTTGTTTCAGACTACTTGCAAAACAAAAGACCGAGTATGCAAAGTTATTGTGGACAGCAGTAGCACAGACAATCTCATTTCTACAAAGATGGTAGAAAAGTTGGAGCTAGAGACTATTGTACATCCAAGCCCATATAGAGTTTCATGGCTACAAAAAGGACATCAGGTAAATGTCACTAAACAATGTTTAGTTGAATTTAAAATAGGAGGATATTAGGATGAAATATTATGTGATGTCATTCCCATGGATGTTTTTCATCTATTGTTGGGTAGACCGTGGCAATATGATAGTAATGTGGTTCATGATGGGAAAAAGAACACATACACCCTGGAGAAGAATGGGAGAACGCACATGTTGGTGTCAATCAAAGATAAATAAGTGAAACCAGACGTGAGAAAAACTGTACTTCTCATGAGTGGGAAGGAACTTCTTAATGAGGTTAAGAAGAAGGAAGACACACAATTTATTGTGGTCAGGAAGCCTAGAATTATTTTGACCAGTACAAGAGTGGATGATTTACCAGAGGAAATCCAGAAGTTGCAAGAAGAGTTTTCTTATATAGTAGTGGACGAACTACCTCGTTCATTTCCACCTATCAGAAGCATAAGTCATCACATTGATATTATACCTGGAGCCATTTTACCAAACAAATCAGCATACAGATTGACGCCACAAGAGAATTAAGAAGTCAAGAGACAAGTCCAGGACTTGATGGACAAAGGATTGATTAGAGAGATATTGATTCCATGCGTTGTTCCAACAATGCTCAGCCCAAAGAAAGATGGAGGCTGGAGGATGTGTACAGACTCAAGGGCGATCAATAATATCACCATAAGATTTTTTTCAAAGATTGATTTGAAAATCGGATATCATTAGATTCACATGAGAGAAGGTAATGAATGGAAGACATCATTCAAGACGAATGAGGGGTTGTATGAATGGCTTGTCATGCCATTTGGCTTAACAAATGCACCCAGTACTTTCATGAGGTTGATGAATGAAGTCCTGAAGGATTTCATTGGGAAATTCGTCATTATATATCTTGATAATATATTAATTTTCAGCAAGACTGAAGCAGAGCACTTGAAGCATTTAGCCACAGTGATGAAGAGATTATAGCAAGAGAAATTGTTGATAAACATGAAGAAATCATCATTTATGAGGACATAACTCATTTATTTGGGTTTTGTTATCTCTGCAAATGAGCTAAAGATGGATCCGAAAAAGGTGAATGCAATTAAGAATTGGCCATCACCGAAAAGTGTGTTTGAAGTTCAAAGCTTCCATGGTTTAGCTAGTTTCTACAGGAAATTCATACGAAATTTCATTGGAATTAGCACACCAATGATGGATACGGTGAATAAAAGACATAAATATTTTCATTGGACAGAGGAAGAAGAGAATAGTTTCAACCTGTTGAAGAAGAAGATCACTAAGCAACCAATTTTAGTTTTGTCAGATTTCAGCAAGACATTGCAGGTCAAGTGTGACGCGAGTGGGTTTGCAATAGGAGTGGTCTTGAGACAAGATGATAGACCGATCACATACTTCAATGAAAAACTAAATGAAGTGAAGATTAAGTACTCAACATATGACAAGGAATTTTATGCCATCATACAAGCGCTGAAGAAATGGAGGCACTACTTGGTTTCGAAGGAGTTTGTTTTGTACATTGATAATCATGCTTTACAATTCGTGACTCAACAAGAAAAGTTGAACCAAAAACATGCTGAATGGGTTGAATTCATGCAAAATTTTACTTTCGTAACCAAGCATATTTCTGGAACTGCTAACAAAGTTGTTGATGCTTTGAGCAGGAAATGTTTGCTTATGCAAGAATTCAAGGTCAAAACTTTGGGTTTTGATAACCTCAAAGAAATGTACAAGGATGACCTAGATTTTAAGGAGGCATATGAGGCATATTAGAATCTAGTTCTCAGGGATAGAAGCCAATGGATTGAATACATGATCCAGGATGGATTATTGTTCAGGGGCAATCAACTATGTATTCCAAAATGCTCCATGAGGGAGAGTTTGTTGAAGGAAAAACAAACTAAAGGATTGACAGGACACTTCGGTCATGATAAAACGTTCTCAAAGTTGAATGGCTCATATTTTTGGCCAGGGATGAGGACAAATGTTAAGAAATTTGTGGACAGATGCAAAATTTGTCAGCACATAAAAGGGAAAAGGCAGAACATAGGGTTATACCAGCCATTACCCATACCTGCAAGATCCTGGGATGCAGTGAGTATGGATTTTATATTGGGACTACCAAGGACACAAAGAGGATGTGATTCGATCTTTGTGGTAGTTGATAGATTTTCCAAGATGGCACATATCATACCATGCCAGAAAACCAGTGACACAACTCATATTGCGAACCTGTTTTTCAAGGAAGTCGTCATACTTCATGGCTTGCCCAGGAGTATCATTTCTGATCGGGATACTAAGTTTGTGGGACATTTCTAGAGGACTTTGTGGAAAAATCTAGGGACAAGTTTTTCATTTAGCTCAGCGTATCATCCTGAGATGGATGGATAGACAGAAGTTGTGAACAGGAGCTTGGGAGATTTGTTAAGGAGCCTAGTGACTGAACACCACAGTCAGTGGGATCATATTCTGCCATAGGCAGAATTTGCTTACAATGATTCAATCAAAAGAAGCACAAGGCAGAGTCCATTCCAAATTGTATATGGAATGCAGCCAAGGGGAGTTTCTGAATTGAGAGATTCAGAACAAAATGAATTCAGGAGTGCTAGCACAGAGAATTTTGCAGAAGCAATGAAGGAGATTCACAGCCGAGTCAAGGAATGATTGCAAAATTCAAATCAAGAATACAAGCGTAGAGTGGATCAACACGGGAGAGAACTTCAATTTGAAGTTGGTGATTTGATTCTTGCACATCTAAGGAAAGAGAGGTTCCCAAGGGGAACATATAACAAATTGAAGATAAAAAAGATTGGACCATGCAGGGTCTTGAAGAAATTAGGGGCAAACACGTGTGAGATTGAATTACCTGATGGGGTCGAAATTTCACCGATATTCAATGTTGTCGATTTGTACCCTTACAAAGTTGGAGAAATAAGAGAAGAGGATGAACAGACAGAGATTCAATGAACAAAACAAATGCCTGTAGCTGAAAATCCATAGATGGAAAGTATAATTGACAAAAGTATTAGCAAAAAGACCAGGAGGAAAGAGTATTTTGAATACTTGATCAAGTGGAAGGGACATCTAGTTGAAGATGCCAGTTGGGAAGATGAAGAAAAAATTATGAAGCATCGACAGACCGTGCAAGAGCTCATGAACAGGAGTTGATGGAAATTTTCAAGAGATGGAGTATGATGCAGGAGCATCATAAACAATTAAGCGAGCGTGGAGGCGAAAGACAGCTAGGAAGCACAGCACGCATTTTTTCACATTTTGAAATGTTTTGAAAGTTTAAGGGGGCAGATATTAATGTAATAGCTAGAAGGCGTACCTTGCATTTATATATTGGAGATTGTAAAACAGATCTGGAGAGATTACTCTCATCTGTCAATGTAAAAGACATTTAATCCCAGTTAATGAAGGTAGGTAGGTTTGAATGAATAGATTAGACAGTTTAGAGAGTAGGAGGGAAAACGGATATAGACACCCTCATTCTTGTATTATTGTATCATTAGCATAGAATAAAAGAGAAGAGAGTTGTAGCAGAGAGCTGTGGAGAAGAACCCATGTACATAAGTAATCTGAGTTAATATATGAAGCTTTGTTTAAGATTTCATGGTGTTATGATGTTTGTTGTTTACATATGCTGAATGGTATGCTTACAGTTGTTTTGTTCTCTCTGTTATTCCTTTGTTGTTATTCTGTGTTGAATGTATGATTCCATGCTAAGTATATGAAGTCTGAGAGAGGTTGAGAATGAGTTTCAATTGTTTCTCATCTTGAGAGAAGTTCCTGCAAGGAGTGCAGTGAAATGTCCACAAGGTGTGTGTTGACAAGGGTTCTCAGTTTTACCTTAGAAAGCTCAGGAGGGATATCGTTGTTTTCATTCCAAGATAAGTGTAGGAGGAGCACAGAAGTCGTGCAAGGAGTGTGAAGGCTGTTGAAATACTTAGGACTTATCAACTAAGGTTGAGGAGTGAAAGACTGTTGTTACCGAGGGTGCACAGAGTCGAAGAATCAAATACTCAGAAGTATTTGATAGATTTCCGCAAGGAGTGCGTGTAGGAGTATTTTCGAGGCTTAAGTTGCCAGAGAAATCTCAAGAGGGTTAACACCTTTGAACACTTCAAAGAGAGATGGATATTGATAACATCTCGCATAAGTTAAGTTCTAGTGGAATAACTTTGGTTCATTTCAGAGAAGTTGTCAAGGAGAAACGAGCGGTCGGAATTCTTTGAGGAGAACTCCCGAAGTCGCGAGGATCGTAGGATCCAGAGAAGTTGCAAGGTGGATAATGGAGGACAAACCCATCACTTTGGTATCATGAATCAACGTGGACCATTGATCGTGATCTTCTTGGAGCCATCAGATCATTTCGGGGATTCGGTGTTTGTAAGTCTGGAGTGTAAGCCAAAATCCTTGGTCACTCTAACTCTGAAATCGCGAAAAGGGTTGTCAAGGGAAGAATTTCGAGATTTCAGTAATTCAAGATTTGAACTACTGGAAGCCCTGACAACAAGGAGTCGAGCACAGTGGAGTGAAAGTCCCAAAGTCTCGAGTTGCAATAGGGTTTGAGTGTGAATTTTTGGATTTTGGCACTTCGGCTGTCGGAAAACAGAAGAGGCAAGTATTGTGGGATCGAGAGTTTCGAACTCCCAGTATCTAGAAGTCCAGAATCACTTAGGCCATTGGATCGAAGGGAATCTTATAGCCATTGATCCCGTTGGGGATACCATTTCGTAGTTCGGGGTTTTGGAGGTCAGAGATCCGGAAGCCTTGCATATGGATTTGCAAAGTCACGAAATCCGAAAATCCTGAAAAGAAAAGAAACGCCCCGACTTGGAAAAGGGCATGACCATATTAATTAAGGTTAGGATATTTGAGTGATGCTTTGTGTTTTGGTCACATGGGCATACTCATAAGGACCTATGGATACACTATTGTTGTGTGTGTGGGATTCCCTGTGGAGGAACCAAAGAGTCAATCAGACTCAAAGGGAAGATTTAGAACAATCCTGAGCAGATCGCATCTTGAGGGTTGGAGGTCTCCGTCAGCCAGACTAGTCACAGGTTGTTGAATAACAAGTTTTCTCATATGGACCATAGCCAGGTATGTGACTTTAATTTGAGAAGAACCCATTATGTCATTGGAATGTAGGTTAGACTTTGGATTTTTCAAGTCGAAAGTATATTGTTGCGCATCCTACATAATCTCATAGAAAAATCTTGATTGAGAGTATATGAGCTCTAGTTGTTGCTCTCAAAAGATCACTTCTTCCTCTAAAAACACTCTCGAAGTCGCAAGATATTTTGAAATGTATGGGAGTAAATATTTCAAGAACCATTCAAGGATAAACTCAGGTGGAACCATAGCTTTAATCGAGATCTTCCTTCTCCTACATTCCCTATGTAATTGAAAATGTGTGAGGCTTTATCTTGCTCAAGATTGGACAACAACTTTGTCCCAATGTCATACTAGACATGGAGTTGGAAGTGTCTTAGGAAGACCATGGATAAATCACGGAAAGTCGAGTAATTCCCCCTTTTAAGTTCAATGTACCACGTGGCAGTGCCTTTGATAAGCGTATGCTGGAGAAAACAAAACTGAATCAAATCATTTTTAAGTGATTTGGATGAACACCACAAGTGAAACACCATCATGTGGTCCTATGGATCCTCATAACTTTTCCCTTCAAAATTGGGTATGTCCAAAGGTAGTTTGGTTAGGACCGCCTGCTAGCCAGGATCAAGATAAATGGGATCATCCATCAAATTGGATAACTATGGAAAGTAAAATATTTATAGAACTAGTAGCTGAGGCTACATCATTGGTTGATTGTCAGTCAGAAAAAGGGGTCCTCAGTTGAAACTAGCGCCAGGTTTCAAAGAAGAGTTTGCAGTTGAAACAGAGCTTGCGGTAAAACCTTGTGGCCCCTGTTTGAATGGAGGAAATCCTCCATCCATATGGTTCCCGAGAGAAAAAATGGGGTTTCCCCCAATGGACCCTCCATGGAAAGGAAACAATATCGGCATGGGGGTAGACTGAAAGGGAAAAGGTGTTCCCGCTTATGAAATCCCTTGAGAGAGATTCCACTAGCCATGGAGAGGGGTGCTCCCCAACGAAGCCCCTAGAAAAGATAAAGGTCCTTTCTAGGGAAGAAATTGACCTGGGAATGGGTTTCCCCTTGTTTACATTGTGATTACGGTGAAAGGGTTACTCTTAAGCCTACCATAAATTATGAATGTGATCGATGTAGACGACATACTAGTGCATTGAGATCCACTACCCAAGTTAGGGCCAAAAGATTGGAAAGGTCTTCTTTCGACGAATGGGGATAAAATAGGAATGTGTCCTCTTCCCCAAGATGCATCTTGGTAAGGAGATGGAGTTATCCTTACACAAACATTCAAATATTGGGACACTGGATGAGAAATGACCAAGGCATTAAGCGCATCCATAGACAACATTCCATATGAAAAATATTTTTTTGTTGATGAAAATGATGCAGTTGCACTCGAAATTGGAGTGGTATGGATGACCAATGAAGCAATGATGTTGGTCGATGTCGCAATGGTGTATTGAATCACACCCATCATTTGGTTCTACATAACAAGAGGAAATATTCTCCTTGAGACTATCGCTAAGGTGGGAGTTGCATGAGCTCCCGACCCTAAAACCAACGAAGTGTCGTCCATAGTGACACAATGGAAAGGGATACTATCAATGAGGTCTGATCTGGGAGGTGTGAATTGCATGAATAGAAATGGAAAAGTCCCAAGTAATGGAGGATTAAAGTTTGGAGCGAACTCCTCAGCTCCAAGGTCCTCAATGGTTACCTCCTTTGGTTCTGAAGCATTAAATTCTGGAGGGTTACTATATATGATGTTGGTCTAACCGACTAGTAGAAAAGTGTTGTGCGGTTCAAGTTGATGTCTTTGTGGAGGCGGGGGGAAATTATTTCCAATCTCTTCCTTGGGTGGAAGGCCTTGAATTATCCTTTATGCTCGGGGCGGTTGATGAGCAACTTTGAGTGATCATCTCTCGGTGAAAATCGACTCACCTTCCTAAGTTGAAGTACATTCACCAATCACACCACTACAAATCCCTAAATAAAAGACAAACACAAACAATTTCTTCAAGATTCTGACACAAGTGGATATGGTCTTGGGACTAGAATAACAACAAAGTGGGCTCGGGCCCTTTTGGATGGAGGCATGGGTTTATTAACTCCCGTGGGCCAACACATGAAGGTATCATAGGTATTTATCTTGACCTCCATAGATCATCCTTATCTAAAGAAATCATTTTCACTTCGCGAGGCACACTCCAGTAGTAATGCAATTTGTGATGCAGAATATTCTATGGGTACTATGAAAAACCCCCGTAGTCACATTTTCATGTACCTAGAAGAAGAAACTATGTGCAAGATACCAGATATATAAAATATGCAGAACAGGAACGAAATGCTAGAAATAACAGAATAACAGTAAAATATCCAGCATAATCTTCACAATACACAGAAATGATATACGAAATAGCAACAGAAATAGCACTTGATTCAG
>SNQJ01S0003760.1:60483-76177 GCA_010110895.2 Picea sitchensis | reverse complement strand
TCTATTAGGTCTTCTTACATCCGCCTAATTCTCTTTTATTGAAAGGTCTTATTAATATTGACCTTTATTACATCCGAATACATTAATCTACCCATGTGCGGGTTAGGACCTTAACACTATGGTTACCATCTTGCATTAGGCACCCAAGGGGTACATTCAACAATTGGGATTGAACGTGTGGGAACAGTAGAAAATCTCGAAGCCTCGAAAATACCGCCACTTACGGAGGTGTGGGAATGATTGAAACCCCCAATACATGATCTATCCACTATGCTCAGTCCAACTCTAGAGGGAAATCTCCTTAGTTATTACTTATGTGATCTTGTATCTAACTTCTATGGTAGAGTTTCTTCCAGACTAAACCTATATGACAACTAGATTCTTCACACCCTTTTTCAGATACTTATGTTGGTTTAGTGGCCTTGGAGAAATTTACTCTTCAACCTACACCAAGGCCCTAGCCTAAACTTGTTTGTTCACCCTAGAAAAATGAAATTTTCTAACGGATTTTATTTAAGTGTTCATTTTAATGGATTGTTCTTTACTCAGAAAAGGTGTGGATGCAACTTTGGTGATGTTCTGAATGACTCCAAATGTAATGAAAAATAAGAACACAATACAATTTCATCAAATGAAAAATGGATGCATCTACGCTTACAAAACACACTCTTTCTCTTTTCAATGAAAGAAAAACATTTTCAATGTAAGATTTAGGACACCTTGAAATGCATAGTACAACTTTCGTTTCATAAACGTAAATGCAAAAAAGAATGAAAAATGTGCACTATTAGATTCTTTTCTTTTTCCAATACAATGATACCACTACCAAAGTGCTACGAAAATGGGACTATGTGAATGATAAATAACCAAATCTTTTCTTTTAATGATGAGAGAAAAGGGTTCAAGAAAGGAGATGTAAGTAAACAAGCATATTTTTTTTCTTCTGTTTTTACAAAAGAAATAAAAACAAATAATTGCAATTTTTATTTTTGAAACAAGGAAAAGAAAGTATAGAGGCACAAAGAACTTAGCCAAGAAATCACTGAATACTCAGTGGGCCTCGATGTTCAACCAAACCAACAAAGATAAACTCCCTATCAACCTGAAAGCCTTACACAAGATAACTGAATAATTTTATTTTTATTTTTTTATGGCATAATTTTTTTCAGAACACAGTAGAGCCAAAAGGGGACTCAAGACACTCAAAGGAACTGGCCAAACCAAACACCAAACCCATAAACAAAAGATAATTTTTTAAAAAACTGAACATTAACACGGGTCAATGATTGTGTGTAGGGTAACTTGCAAATATCTGTGGGCTATAGAAGAGAAAAGTGAAGATGTCCACGGGATGTAGAGATGCAAAACATGGATGTCTTGGAAAATTTTAGAAATTAAAAATACACTCCAGAGAAGAGGGCTTCTAGAAATTGAAAATAACTCATGAGAAGATAAATCTCTATGAAAAACCTAGAAAAAATAGAAAACAGAACAAGGTAAGCAACAAGCAAGGGAACCTAAAAAAATTGACCAAATCTAGGAGATTATCCCTAGTATGGTCGCCAATTCTGTTGACAAGATATTTCCCTCATGACTTTGGGTCAAATCACATCATATCAAGACTGTATTGATAAGACTAAAATATTCCCTCACAAACAAGTATACAAAACATAAAGAAAAACAACTTTTTCTAGGATAAATTAGGTAAATAAAGAAGGAGAAAGAGTGCACCTTAAGTGTCTTATTTGATGTCAATCCCCACTCCTGATTTTAGAAGAGCTCCTGATCCTTTGTCGGAACCATCCTGCAAAATAGAATCAATACAAGCATTTCTACGAGGTAGTTATATAATAAAATAGTGTACTTTTCATGTACTATATTCAAATAAAATACAATAAGAAAAGACACACAATTTGAGGGAAATATATCTCTTCTTTTAACATCAAATATGAAGGTTAATTACAAATTGAATCACTTTCAGCACCACTTCAGAGCCAGCTACCTGGGTTCTTCCACAAATCCTTCAAGCATCAACTCAACCAAAATAATCTTCATTGGATAGCATATATAGGGATAAGGAAAGACCTTATGATTATATAAGAGGGAAAGATGCACTCGAAAAGAAGTTTCCAGATTGGGTAAATTTACCCAGAGGATAATAACAATAGAGAATCTTGCTAGATCTCAACAACATAATCTTGCACCAAAAGAATTTTCCCCATATTATCCCTCAATGGTCCTTTTATATCTTCCTCAAGAGGTTAGGGGAGTTGGAATACATTTTTTATGGGCATGGGGACGTGGGGAAACAATCCCAACCAGAAAACCCTCCCAAAAACTTGGAATTATTTCATTTTTTCCATTTTTTGAGGGAATCCACGAGTTTCAAACCGAGAAGTCATGGATACCCATGTTTTGCATCAAAGGAGCCCATGGACATGTGAAAATATATATGTTTTTTATATACGTTTAATGAGACAAGTTGGGAAAATGTCTAGAAAGACAAGGGAAAGGGTTAGGCCATGGAACAAATGCATAGGTGTGTCATTTTGTGCTATAACAGGTATGTCATAGCAAAAAGTTGAAGGTTATGAGTTGAGAGATGATAAGATTATCATTTATAGATGCACATTGTATGTGCCAAATGATTAGGAGTTCAAAATAATGATATTGTCAGAGATGCATAAGGCTCCTTATGTTGGACATCTAGGTTACCATAAGACAATTGTTACAGTCAAGAAGAAATACTATTGGCCAAGTATGAAAAAGGAAGTGGTTGATTTCATTGTTAGATGCCTTGAGTGTCAAAAGGTCAAATCTGAGCACAAACATCCATATGGTTTGTTGCAACATTTTTCCATTTCTGAGTGGAAGTGGGAAGTTAGAATGATGGATTTTATAACTAAGTTTCCTACGACTCCCAAGCAACATGAGTCTATTATGGTGGTGGTGGACAAACTTCCTAAAGTTCCCATTTTGTCCCGATGAAATCAATGCAAAAGGAAGCAAACATTGTTGAGATATACATGAAATAAATTGCGAAATTGGATGGTATTCCTAAGGAAATTGTGTCTGATAGATATCCCAAGTTCACTTCAAATTTTTGGAAGGGAGTATTCAAAGGGATTGGGACAAGTATGAACTTTACCACAACATATCACCCTGAGATAGATGCAAAAAAAGAGAGGGTAAATTGGGTGATTGAAGTTACACTTAGGATGTATGTGATTGATAAGCCATCAAAATGGGAAGACTACTTACATTTGGTAGATTTTTCATAAAACAACGGATATCAAAATATTTAAAGATGATTCCATTTAAAAAATTGTATGGTAGAAGGTGCAACAAACCTGTGAGTTGGGATAACCTAGCATATCGTGCAGTAGTTGGGGCATATTTTATCTAGGAAATGGAAGAGAATATGGTAAAATAGAAATATTCGTAGATGAAGGCCGAAATTTTAGATAATTTAAAGTGGGTGACCATGTGTTCCTAAAAGTAAAAGCAAGACAAAGTTCCATGAAGTTGGGGAATTTCTCTAAGATATCAACAACATATTGCGGGTCATTCAAAATCCTAGAGGGGATTGATCCTATCACATATATGTTGGATCTACCTACATCCTTGATTATTCATAATGTATTCCATGTTTCTTTACTTAAAAATTTTGTACCTGATGCTAATCATAATTTGATTGATTGGAATGTGATTCAGGTGGAGCAAGAGTGTGACTTATGGGTTCAACCAATGTGCATATTGGATCAGAAAGTAAAGATGCTATGGAATTTCATAGTACGACTAGTAAAGATCTATTGGACCTGTTATGGTCCTCAGGATGCAACGAGGGAACATGAGTATGTTATGCGGGCATGATATCCACATTGCTTTGAATATTTTTGAAAGTTTTGAGTATACATGTGTATTTAATGCATTGAGGACAATGCATAATTAATGGGGAGGGGAATGTAATTCCCTTAGGTCGAACACCAAATGTGAATGTGTGTGTGTGTGTGTATATACATAAGTTGGTGAGTTGTTGGTTTCAATTCATGGATTTAGTTTTGTGTGCACATTCCATAGTTTGGTGATTGCGTGAGGATTATGCATAAAAGAAGGAATGCACCAATTTTTTAGTGTAGCACACACTTTTGTATGTGTGTGAATATTGTGTACCTGAAGAAGAGTGTGCACATCTCAGAGTCTTATGCACATCATATTAAGCACGTAGTTTTGAGGCCAAAGAGCCTTTATATATATGCTTATATTTTAAGACTGGTGAGCCTGGATGCAAAAGACCAGTGAGACCATATTGTAAATGTAATCACCCTAAATATTTATAATATAATTATATCACTGAACAAATAATCAACTCAGATGAAAGTGATATGGGGGATAAAATCCACAGAAATGAGAAGAGGGAAATATTGAGTCAAGGGAGTATTATATTAACATTTTCGGATGTTGAATTTATGGATATATATATATCCTAAGTTCCCGAGGGTAGAAAAAGAATCAACATGTGGATAAAACTAATTCTGAAGGTGACAACTGTTGAGTTGAAGGAATGCATTATATTTCTATCCTTAGTGTAATTCGAGAGAATAATCACTCATTCGGGGATGGTTTAGATTGAATTCCTCTAAGAAAGAATACATATTTTGTTGTAACTTATTATCCTTTTTCTTAACCCTATTCTTGGGAAAGGATTGTTTACTTTCAAACAGGTGGGTTTTCAGGCCTGTGATCACTCTCTCCAGGTGACATTTTGTTGGGTATTGTTCCCTTGTGCATTAGGAATTAGATACAAGGCTCTGAAAATTCATGTTCGACTTGTTGCTAAAGCCCTGGAAGGGAAGTGGTGTAGTCGAAGGACTATTCAAAAGAGAATGGGAACACTTCCTAGGGTGGGACAAACATGTGGGGAATGATGGATTGTAGTCTAGTTGGAGTAGTTGACACCTTTGACCAATCCTTTTGATGAATATCAGACCATAATCGAGCGATATGAACCCTTTTTCCTATGGAGTTTAAGCCCAACTCAGGGGTGACCTATTGTTGAAATATTATGATTGATAGAGTCCATGGTTGAGAGTAACGCCAAAGGCATTCATGCAATTGATTACTTTTCATACAAGATAAGTGTCCTTCAAAGGATTGTTTAATTATTATGTTCTCTAATGTTATATTTTAAATGGGTTTATCTTCTATATGAACTTCCATCTGCATATTGTGGTTAACTTTGTGCAATGTTACTTCTTACACACACACACACAAACACATATATAGGTTTCTTATTCCTGTATGTTTTGACATATGTGGGAATGATAATGATAAATATTTCTTGTTAGCTAAATGTATAATATGTATAATATTGTTGCGCATGAGAAGTATGACAGTTATTAAGAATTCCTATAAGTTAAACTTTGTGGTATGATTAGAAGATACCAAGTCATGGTATGAATCATTGAGTGTGTAGTGAAGCAGTCTTTGCAAGCAAAGGTGATAGAATTTGTGTGCAACATCGGATTCATTGCACATGCGGTAGTATGATGGGTGCAAAGAATTTGCATTCACAATAGTATATGTATGTACTGAAGGGCTAAAGCACGTAGAGGATTTGTGACATTTATTTCATTGTTGTGATTGTATTAAAAGAAACGCACTAATAGATAGATAATCGACATGGGTTTGGGCGTAATACCTTATTGTTATAGCCCTAAATTTCCCTACTCATGCATACATGGAATTGGACCTCTTACTTGCATATTTTTCCAAAGGACTGTTGAGAATCTCTTCTTAAAAAACCATTTTTTGGAAGATGTACATGCCCTACACCATCACAACCCATATACATACACTTGTTTCACCACTACAGCTCGTGTACATATGCATGTTTCACCATTACAACCTGTGTATGCTTGCAAAAGTTGCAAAAAATAAAAAGTTGCAAGGAATTCGTTGAAATTTATGGGCTATTGGAGGTTTCCCAACTAATCCACCTACTATAGCCCATCGCCCAATCGAATAACCATACTTTTGTCATATAAAAGGAGGTGTTGGGTTCTAATTTCCATTCGAAGCATAAGAACAATGAAACTCTTCTTGATTTCACTTCCCCTCCTTAACCAAGATATTGTTTCCTTTTGTGAGATAATTTCCTCAGCATTCCCTCATCAACCCCTTATTCCTCCATTTAACCCATTCCTTTCCATAGAAGTGATCAGAAGGTTGAGAGAAGAAGTTCATACAAGGTGAACTTGGAGCATGGTAAAGAAGATCCTAGACCAAGTTTGTAGAATGGTGGTCATCTTAGATTGTAAGGTATAATCTTTGTATTATGAATAAAATAATTACATTTTCCTCCTCCAAATGATGGTGTATTGAGTATTTTTATTGATTTATACTTTGCATCTAACATCTAACCCTAAATTATGTATAGAATAGCATTATTGTAGTTCTTTGGTTTCCTATCTTTCGATGCAGGTCAGTCTTAGGAGAAGACATGCAATCAGTGGAACTTCCAAGCGCGAGGCGATCATCACCAAACATGGGATTAGAGGTATAGTTACCTGAACTCTTCTGTCTTTTCTTTCTATACATTTGTTTTGGTATGTTTGGGGTAGTATTGAGAATTAATTAGCTTTTAGACGGTTATCCGCTATGTCTACATCTTGAACCCTGGTGTATTGAAAGGGTTTTTTTTTCCTGCTAGCAGAATTGGCGACCATACTAGGGAAGACTCTAGGGTTTTTTGGGGGATTTTGGGTTGTTTGATTGGTTTGTTTGCCTTTCAAGTTTATTTTGAGTTTTCTAAGTTTTTCAAGGGATTCTAGTCACCTTCAGGTGAAATAGCAGTTGTGCCTCCTTTGTAAGATTATCTGATCTTTTATTTTTTTGGAAATATATAGAGGTGTATGCACCCTGTCTTGAGTCAGCTCGTGTACATATGCTATCTTCTCAGTAAAAAACCCATGTACATACGAAGGCTACTGATGAAACAACCCACGTCTCTGTTTTAATAAAATGTTTGAAAAAAGAGGGAGTTTTCCTCTTTCCTGATTGAAGTTCACACTTCTCAGGGTTTTTTTGGATTAGTCCAGAATCTTTGTTTACAACCATATCCTAGGTATAGATTTCAGTTTACTTGTTTTCTTGATTTTCTTGTGTTTACCCTTAAAAAGGGTTTAAGCAAGATGTTGAATTGTAAATATTCCTTATTGGTTTCTTGATTAAATCCCTGTGATTTGCAGTAGGATAAAGGTTTTTTCCAGTCTTGTTTCAGTCATTTTATCCTTTTTTACTTGCTTTGAAAAAAGAAAAATATTTACTTCAATTTTTCTCTTTAAGGCAATTTAAAGAAAAATAGATTTTCTTTTCAGTTTGGTAAAGTAATTAGAGTTGGTTATTTGCAAAAAGGAAAAAGAGTTTGTTTTTCAAAGTTCTTTCTTGATTTATTGAAACATAAGTAGCTTGTATTCAAAAGTAGGTTTTAGGTTTTCTTTACAAGATCTTGAAAAGTTAGTTAAGAAAAGTTGTGTTTACAAAGAGTTAGTTACAAAGCTTTGTTTTTAAAATTTAAAGTATTTTTTCTTTCAAGTTCTTTAATTTTCTCCTCTTTTTCGTCTCTTATAACACCATTAGTTTCACCACCATATCCCATGAGTAAATCAAGCCTTTAAAAAAGAACACTTAATCTAAAATAAACTAGACTTTTTCTGTTTGTAGGGTCAACCAACTAGTTTAGGGTTGGGGGCTTGAATTAGGTTGAAGAGTTAGGGAGTGCTTAAGTCTAGTGTCGTGAAAGTTATCCGGGACCCCCCTCTAACAAAGGGGATAAACATGAGGTAAAATGAGGAAATACAACAAAGATAACCTCTCCAAAGATGGACTAAACATAGTGGGGAACACATATTGAGGGTCTGTCTTGGGAGTAATGCCGACTGCATTTGCCTACAGAGCTTCATGGACCTAGAATCCTTTCAAGATGCTTTGTTGTCTTCCGGACCATTTTATTTCAATACCCTTGGTAGGCTTCAGAATTTTTATCCTTCTCATTGTGATCTGCCCGACTGTCGACTTCACCCGCCTAGTGGCTAACTATGAGATGGAAACTTAGTTGCCCATATTCTAGGGACTTACACAAGTGACTACAAGGGTATACCATGATACCTAGGGCATACATCGAGTCACGCTTCGCAGAGTATACCCAAAGGGTTCTTCCATGTTTGAGTTACACTTGCATCAGTTAGTTTCTCTAGTCTCGATTGGTGTAACTGTCCTTCCTACTAGATATTAAATTTCTTGATTTGTATTTTAAGTATTGTTTAGTCTATGCTTGGTGTTTAAACGTTGGTTAAGCCTTATTTTGTCAGTTGAACATTTCACAAGGTGGAATATCAACAACTCTTTTGGTCACGAAGGCTTCAAGGCATGTTGTCGGTTACATTGGAGCCACCTCCACCAATATTACGACGAAGACTTGACCAACAAGGGTCATTTGAAGAAACCGGACAACAGGAAACTGTGCCCGAGCCTACTCCACAAGGAGACTATTCGACTCTGGAAGAACTTACTGTTTGTGACCTTGAGGCAAAATCTCTTAGGCCATCCAAACCTTTGATTACTGACTTGTCGACACCGATCTTGATTCATATCGTCCCTCCTGAGGTGACACCCTTTGAGCACCAGCTAGTGTTACAAGAGACAATGGAAGAAAATGTTGCTACTTCGTGTCAGAGTCCTCATACTCCCGTTATGACTACTACCGCAGGGGGCATCCTACATCCTCTTCCACCTTCTCTAGTCTGGACCATAATGATATCGACTACCTTCACCTCAGGAAGTGGTATGATACCATTATCGGTGTCGACCACTGCTCTATTTAATCAGAATGCGATGGGACCTCCATTCTCATATGGGATGGCAGACTTTGATTCAAACTCGGTTCTTAAACACTCCACCTTACAGACCATGGGTCTGGGGGAAAGGAGCTCAAACTCTCCCATGCAAGGGTCAACCAGGGGCACTTCATTCCCCTTTAATGATATCCCTTACGGTGGGGGTCATATACCTCCTTTGTCCCCCTCCCTTGGTGGTTCTTTCTAGCAACCAATTGGGCTGAATGATAATTACAACTTGCTTGGAGCAGATAGTTTAGGATCATCATCTTACACAATATCAGTGGGATATATGTCATTCTCTTTTTTCGACACATTTAGGAACAATGCTTTTTCTTCAACTGTATTCTCGGTTGGGGGAAAACCTGGTTTTGGGTAACAGAACCCCCTGCAGGGTACGATTCCTTCACAAGGAGCGAGGATTGGAGTTTTCTCCTTTTAGGGTATTTGGAATCCTTGGTAGGGATCAGTTCCCTCGCAAAGGATTTCGGTTGGGGGAAACCCCTTCCATGCTCAATGGAACCCTGAGAGGGTTTCGTAGGGATCAGTTCCCTCGCAAGAGATGTCAAATCTACTGAGGGCATCCCTTTCCAAAATCCTTGGAACAAAACATAAGGAGAAATCCCCCACATAAGCTTTGTCATCCAAGTACTAGAGTTAGTTGATGATACCCCAACAGACATAGTTTATGCATGCTGGTCAAGGCCACAATTTCTACCAAAACCCTGGTCAACATTCCAACTTTTCATGGAAACTTGGTGCCAGCGAAACTCTAGGACTCTCTTTTTATGTACATAATACTCAACTTAAACTACCGTTTCTGTCAATGTTGTATCTGCTAGATTTTTAGAGATTACTCAATGACCTAATTTTTCATGATCTGTGTTGTCCCCCCATGCTGACTAAGTTTCCCTCAGATCTTCTAAAATTTTAAGGCAAGCCTGGAAAAGATCCAGGTCATAATGTGACAACTTTCCATTTATGTTGCTCGTCAAAATCACGGCGAGACGACTCTATCTAGTTTTTCCATTTTGAATGCACTCTTATCAAGGGTGTTGCAGAATGGTATACTGAGCTTGATCACTTGAGGTATTATTACTTCAACGTCTTGGCGATGGTCTTCGTGAACCATTTCCATTTATCTGTGAGATATGATGTCGACAACGAATTGTTGTCCAACTTTGAGAAAACGAAGGGCGACCACATCTCAGATCATATCTGAGAATGGTGGTGTCAAAAATGATTGATTAAGGTACAGGTCCCTCTAAATTTCTTGTTGGAGTGGTTCCTAAAGTCTTTGGTGTTGTGGACATCAAAGGACGTAGTTAATTATGGAGTGTTTTCAGAGGAGGAGGCGATAATGAGAGCGCAACATCTTGAACTGATCTACTCTCGGTATGACATACTCTATGACATTTTTCCAGATGCACTGCGAACTATTCTTGATAAGGCTAAGAAAAATTTTGGACCCCATGCTGATGGTATTGTGGGCTCAACGCAAGGAAATTCCACTGATCTGTTGTCAAATCAATTGCAATAATTGTCGATACGACATACTATGGCCAGCCAAACCTCGAGTTTGGTTGTTCCCCATACCCAAGACTCAGACGTACATAGTGTGCAATTGACGAAACCTAAGGACAACCAATAGCCTGATGGAAAGAAGAAACAACAAAACAGGAAGGGTAAAGGGGAAAAAAATGCTACCAACAATGTTGGCGGGGGAAAAACAGAGAAGAGGAAGTCGAAGTATTTGTGTAACCTTTACACGGAGGACCACCCGACTCATCTATGCCCTCAACTTGCAAAAGCTTAGAATCTATTGGCACAACAACAACCTGTTGTGCTGACAAACTCATTTCCACATGGGAAAAACATGGCTCAAGTCTCAACATCCTTGAGCGTGAAAGGGGACAGTCAACAACCCCCCATGACTACTAGTAATAACCCGACTGTGAATATTTACATGATGAATTTCCAAGGCTAATATAGCGACCAAGACCCAAGATTATGGAATGTAGGAATGTGACAAAAAGGGAAAAGAAGCCACAAACTCATCGAATCCTCTCCATATTGAGAAGCCGGTGGGAGAAAAGATGACTCACATCCCAAAAGGTGTGTTTAAAAAGGCTTCTCATAATCTGAACATGAGGGCTGCCCAAAATTACTCCATTGTGGAAGATTTGGCACAAACTCCTTGCGCGATGTCTTCTTTGGAATTCCTATAGAGTTTCCCTTCATAGAGAAAAGATCTATTATCTGCATTGGGATCGGCAGAGACTTGTAACCCAGGAGAGATCTTTTGTTATCCAATTGACTTGAAACCTCGTCTTCCTTACCACATTGCATTTCATATAGTAGTGGCTTACACCATGAAATATTGTAGTCAAAACATTTTTCGTACAATGGCTGATGAGAATGCCTCGACTTGCATGATGTCATTAGCGTGTTGGAAGGCCATTGGCCAACCCGGTTTGTCTCCATCACCTACGTTGCTTACGATGTTTGACGGTCGGTCATTCAGAGCACATGGAATCATTCCTTCTTTCCCTATTCAATTGGGAGGAAAAACTGTGTGTGTTGAAGTTGAAGTGGTCGATGTGCCTCTCGACTACAACCTATTGTTAGGAAGGAATATCACCTATGCGATGCATGTGGTGGTTGCTATGGATTTTTAGGTCTTGTGTTTTCTTCATGAAGGTCGGATCATGACCATTGAATATTTTTCTTTCTCCCGTCCTGACCCTTTATAGAGGGCTTCCATGGTCTCAATGATTGATAGTCTGTAGCTCGACACTGTCAACTTAGGTGCTGGTTTTTTTTCGTCATTGATTGGAAATTTTGATTATCCAACGCCTTTTGGCGATGTCAAGCTTATATCGGTTGTCCCTGAACATCCTAGGGATACAATTCTACAAGTGTCATCATTTTGAATGAGTTACTTTAATGATCTGTGGACTCTACCTTCCCCATCAGCCTTGATGGAAGGGACAAGGAATTCTGGCATGTCCATTCCCTTGTCCACGACTGCGGTTTCTTATAGGATTGTCCAGTAAACTTTGGCCAACCTTGATCTGATTCCCCCACAGGAGTTAGATCTAGCTCTCGAGCCTATTTGGGCTCAAGGTTCTATTAACACTGAAGATCCTTTAGATCTGGTCTTTCCCTCTGACGAGGTGATTCTTGAGGCATTGACTAGTCCCGATAGACCTTGGGATGATCTACGTCATAGATACTAATTCATTCTCGAGTTAAGGAGAATAGAGGCAAGATAATTTGTTTTGACCGTGAATGGAGAAAAGTCTTGTCCTATTAATCCTATAGCTAAGCATAGAGTTTATGTTGAGGGTAATATGGGAAGTATCATTGAAATGATTCCCATAGATATCTCCAAAACCCTTGGTGTTATGGAGAATTTTTTCGTTGGAGGGAACTTCTCCCCCAAGAGATTCAAATTTATACCAAGTTATTTAAGGAATTCTGCGACATTTTTGCCTACTATTACGAGGAAAGGCCAGGCATTGACCCAAGAATTCTCGAGCATGAAATAACGACTTATCCTGATGCCAAGCTGGTCCGACAAAATATTTTTCTGGTGAATCCTCGAAAAGTGGAAACAATTAAGCTTAAAGTAGAAAAACTACTTAAAGCCAGTCTTATATACCCCTTGCAGTTGATAGAATGGGTGTCAAACCTAGTTTCGATTAACAAGAAACAGGGTATGATTCACGTGTTCATGGACTTTCATGATTTGAACAATGTCTGTCCGAAAGATAATTTTCCCACCCCATTCATCGACCATATTGTCGATGAATGAGCTGGCTGCAAGGTCTTTTCATTCATAGATGGTTTCTCAGGATACAACCAGATTTAGATCAAACCCAAAGACTAGCATAAAGAAACTTTTGTTTTTCCTTGAGGCACATTCGCGTATCGTAAGATGCCTTTTGGCCTGAAGAATGTTGGAGCCACCTTTCAGTGGGCCATGTTGTTTTATTTTCATGACCTTAGACATATAGTCAAGGTGTATGTTGATGATATAGCATGACGATATCACAAGATATCATCATGCTCTCGCAAGAGATCTGATCATCCCGCTCATCTTCAACTAATATTTGAATGATGTCGCTACTATAGGATTCGCTTGAATCCTAACAAATGCATTTTATGTGTGACATCAGGTCATCTCTTAGGTTTTATTGTTTCGACAAAAAGGATAATGGTTGATCCTCTCAAGGTTGAGGCGATAGTTCAATTGCCTCCCCTATGCACAATACCCTAGCTTCAGAGATTACAAGGGAAAGAGAAATGTTTTCATCATTTTGCCACAAATTACACCGAGATCACTAAAGGGTTTATGCGTCTCTTGAAAAAGGGAGTCCCATTTTGTTGGGATGAAGTTGATCAACATTATTTTGAAGCATTGAAACGCTCCCTTATGTCTACCCCTCTGCTCCGGTCTCATGATTATAACAGATATTTCTTGTTGTATTTGGCTATTGTGGAGTCAACCATCGGCATGGTCTTGGTTCAAGAGGATGATCTACTCAAGGAGCATGTTATTTATTTCCTTAGATGAGGTCTGGTTGGGCTAGAACACAACTATTCTCATGTTGAGAAGCTTTCTTTAGCAGCATTTCATGCTATCCAATGGTTCTATCATTACATTTTTCTTTGCAAGACCACTACCATTGTTATTGTGAACCCTTTTCAATATGTGTTAACATGACGATTCATTGGTAGACAAATAAGTATATGGATTGTAATACTCTAGGAATTTGACTTGGATTTTGTTTCCGTGAAATCCAAAAATTCGTTGGTCTTTGCTAAACTTATTTTGTAAATTCCAGTCGAGTCTAGTGATATCACACCCGAAGAATCACCTATTAAAGGATATATTTTTCTAATCGCATATTCAGACCCCTGGTATGGATATATACTAGTCTATCTCCAGAATTTGAAGTGCCTCGCTTCTGCTTCCCATGATGAACGTCGACGAATTTGACATCAGAAATGAAATTATCTTATCCTTGATAACACTTTGTATCGTCGAGGCATGGATTTCATTATTCAACAATTCCTTATCCATGAGGAAGCGGAGCTAGTTTTGAACGACTATCACATTGGAGCATGTGGCAGTCATTTTTCTAGGTTGGAAACAACCCAAAAGATTCTATTTGCAAGTTACTTATGGCCCTCGTTAATCAAGGATTGTGTTGAGGTGGTCAAGAAGTTCCACCCATGTCATATCTTCTATCGGAAGGTGTAGGCATATCCTGCACCCATGTTTTGTTGTCATTGTTGTTGGTCCTTTCACCAAGTGGGGGATTGATTTCACTGCATGTCACTCGGCCTCAGCCAAGGGGCATCGCTACATCATCATAGAAGTAGACTACTTCACAAAGTTGGTCGAGCCTATTCCAACATTTAACAATGACGGAGAAACAATGACTCTTTTCATTTTTAACCAGATAGTAGCACGGTTTGAAATCCCCAAGGAGATTATCACTGCTCATGGAAGTCACCTCCAAAACAAAATTATGATTGAGTTAATGTCAAACCTTGTGTTTAGGAAAGAACATTCATCACCTTGTTACCCTCAAGTGAATGGTGAGGTTGAAGCTTTGAATAAGTCTCTCAAGACTATTCTTCAGAGGATGATCAATTCTGCCAAGTCAAATTGGCATTTGATGTTGCACTTAGCGTTGTGGGATTACCGAATGTCTATAAATACTACCACTGATTTCTCACCTTTTCAACTCATATATGGGCTAGAAGCCATTTTACCTATTGTGTGTCAGATTCCTTCTCTAAAGTTTGTAGTGGAATTACTGCCAGACACTTCACCGCTTGAGGGACGCCTACTATATCTTGATCATCTCGATGAGAAACGTCGTAATGCAACCTCATCCAATGAGGCTCATAAAAAATGAGTCAAGTGTCAGTACGATCGTTCCATTCCTCCTCAGATTTTCTCTAAAGGAGATCTTGTCTTGGTCTATGATCAAGACAAAGGTCCCCCGAGGGAAGGTAAGTTCAAACCCATGTGGGACAGAATGTTCATTGTGAAAGAGGTCTTAAAGAAGGGCACTTATTTTCTTCTTGACTTTGAAGGAAATTCCTTGGCAGAGCCTATAAATAGGCCCCACCTCAAAAATGATTACTCTTAGGTTGGTCACTTTCTGAACATATGTATAGTTTCTTATACATTTTTTTTTCTTTTTGTTTTATGGATGTGTATTTATTTATGTCTTATTTTTCACTTTGGAAGATGTCAAGTGAATTGGAGGTATTTTTTTGGTTCACGAAGGATGCTAGCAGACACAATCGGAGGCTTTCTTATGCAACTTGGGTGATTTTCACACTTGGAGGCCAGTTGCTATCTTCTAGAGGTATTTGTCTAGGTGACACGACAAACAATGTCGTCGAGTACAATGTATTACTAGAGTTGCTTTGTGATGCTTTGTCACATGGAATTTCTCACCTCCAGGTCTACCTATATGCTCAGCTGGTTATGTTCCAGTTAAATGGAGTTTACCACGTTTATGATCCCACTTTGCACTAATGTTTCCTTAGGGTACGTCTGTTAGAACTTTATTTTGATTACATTAACCATATCCATGTTCCTAGAATATTTAATCATATGACAGATACTCTAGCTAATCAAATATTAGATCGGCATGTTGAACACACATAAAGAGAGAAGCACACACATACACATGTACATACATTTGTAAAAAATGTAATCCATAAGACAAAAGGATGTATCTCTCTCTCTCTCTCTCTCTCTCTCTCTC
>SNQJ01S0003760.1:0-48085 GCA_010110895.2 Picea sitchensis | reverse complement strand
TGAAGGAATGCATTATATTTCTATCCTTAGTGTAATTCGAGAGAATAATCACTCATTTGGGTATGGTTTAGATTGAATTCCTCTAAGAAAGAATACATATTTTGTTGTAACTTATTATCCTTTTTCTTAACCCTATTCTGGGGCAAGGATTGTTTACTTTCAAACAGGTGGGTTGCCAGGCCTATGATCACTCTCTCCAGGTGACATTTTGTTGGGTATTGTTCCCTTGTGCATTAGGAATTAGATACAAGGCTCTGAAACTTCATGTCCGACTTGTTGATGAAACCCTGGAAGGGAAGTGGTGTAGCCGAAGGACTATTTAGAAGAGAATGTGAACACTTCCTAGGGTGGGACAAACATGTGGGGAATGATGGATTATAGTCTAGTTGCAGTAGTTGACACCTTTGACCAATCCTTTTGATGAATATCAAACCATAAGTGAGCGATATGAACCCCTTTTCCTATGGAGTTTAAGCCCAACTCAGGGGTGACCTATTGTTGAAATATTATGATCGATTGAGTCCATGGTTGGGAGTAACGTCAAAGTCATTCATGAAATTGGTTACTTTTCATACAAGATAAGTGTCCTTCATAGGATTATTTAATTATTATGTTCTCTAATGTTATATTTTAAATGGGTTTATCTTCTATATGAACTTCCATCTGCATATTTTGGTTAACTTTGTGCAATGTTACTTCTTACACACACACACACACAAAAACACATATATAGGTTTCTTATTCCTGTATGTTTTGACATATGTGGGAATGATAGTGATAAGTATTTCTTGTTAGCTAAATGTATAATATATATAATATTGTTGCACATGAGAAGTACGATAGTTATTAAGAATTCCTATAAGATAAACATTGTGGTATGATTAGAAGATACCAAGTCATGGTATGAATCATTGAGTGCATAGTGAAGCAGTCCTTGCAAACAAAGGTGATAGAATTTGTGTGCAACATCGGATTCATTGTGCATGCGGTAGTATGATGGGTGCAAAGAATTTGCATGCACAATAGTATATGTATGTACTGAAGGGCTAAAGCACGTAGAGGATTTGTGACATTTATTTGATTGTTGTGATTGTATTAAAAGAGACGTACTAATAGATAGATAATCGACATGGGTTTGGGAATAATACCTTATTGTTATAGACCTAAATTTCCCTACTCATGCATACATGGAATTGGCCCTCTTACTTGCATATTTTGTCAAAGCACTGTTGAGAATCTCTTCTTAAAAAACCATTTTTTGGAAGATGTGCATGCCCTGCACCATCACAACCCGTATACATACACTTGTTTCACCACTACAGCTTGTGTACATATGCATGTTTCACCATTACAACCTGTGTATGCTTGCAAAAGTTGCAAAAAATAAAAATTTGCAAGGAATTCGTTTAAATTTATGGGCTATTGGAGGTTTCCCAACTAATCCACCTACTATAGCCCATCACCCAATCGAATAACCATACTTTTTTCATATAAAAGGAGGTGTTGGGTTCTGATTTCCATTCGAAGCATAAGAACAATGAAACTCTTCCTGATTTCACTTCCCCTCCTTAACCAAGATATTTTTTCCTTTTGTGAGATAATTTCCTCAGCATTCCCTCATCAACCCCTTCTTCCTCCATTTAACACATTCCCTTCCATAGAAGTGATCAGAAGGTTGAGAGAAGAAGTTCATACAAGGTGCACTTGGAGCATGGTAAAGAGGATCGTGGACCAAGTTTGTAGAATGGTGGTCATCTTAGATTGTAAGGTATAATCTTTGTATTATGAATAAAAGAATTACATTTTCCTCCTCCAAATGATGGTGTATTGAGAATTTTTATTGATTTATACTTTGCATCTAACATCTAACCCTAATTTATGTATAGAATAGCATTATTGTAGTTCTTTGTTTTCCTATCTTTGGATGCAGGTCAGTCTTAGGAGGAGACATGCAATCAGTGGAACTTCCAAGCACGAGGAGATCATCACCAAACATGGGATTAGAGGTATAGTTACTCGAACTCTTCTCTCTTTTCTTTCTATACATTTGTTTTGGTATGTTTGGGGTAGTATTGAGAATTAATTATCTTTTAGACAGTTATTCGCTATGTCTACATCTTGAACCCTGGTGTATTGAAAGGGGATTTTTTTCCTGCTAGCAGAACTGACGACCATACTAGGGAAGACTCTAGGGTTTTGGGGGGGATTTTGGGTTGTTTGTTTGGTTTGTTTGCCTTTCAAGTTTCTTTTGAGTTTTCTAAGTCTGTCAATGGATTCTAGTCACCTTCAGGTGAAATAGCAGTTTTGCCTCCTTTGTAAGCCAATCTGATCTTTTATTTTTTTGGAAATATACATAGGTGTACACACCCTGTCTTGAGTCAGCTCATGTACATACGCTATCTTCTCAGTAAAAAACCCACGTACATACGCAGGTTGTTGATGAAACAACTCACGTTTCCATTTTAAGAAAATGTTTGAAAAAGGAGGGAGTTTTCCTCTTTCTTGATTGAAGTTCACACTTCTCAAGGTTTTTTTGGATTAGTCCAGAATCTTTGTTTACAACCATATCCTGGGTATAGATTTCAGTTTACTTGTTTTCTTGATTTTCTTGTGTTTACCCTTAAAAAGGGTTTAAGCAAGATGTTGAATTGTAAATATTCCTTATTGGTTTCTTGATTGAATCCCTACGATCTGCAGTAGGATAAAGTTTTTTTCCAGTCTTGTTTCAGTCATTTTATCCTTTTTTACTTGCTTTGAAAAAAGAAAAATATTTACTTCAATTTTTCTCTTTAACGCAATTTAAAGAAAAAAAGATTTTCTTTTCAGTTTGGTAAAGTACTTAGAGTTGGTTAGTTGCAAAAAGGAAAAAGAGTTTCTTTTTCAAAGTTCTTTCTTGATTTATTGAAACATAAGTAGCTTGTATTCAAAAGTAGGTTTCAAGTTTTCTTTACAAGATCTTGAAAAGTTAGTTAAGAAAAGTTGTGTTTACAAAGAGTTAATTACAAAGCTTTGTTTTTAAAATTTAAAGTATTTTTTCTTTCATGTTCTTTAATTTTCTCCTCTTTTTTGTCTCTTATAACACCATTAGTTTCACCACCATATCCCATGAGTAAATCAAGCCTTTAAAAAAGAACACTTAATCTAAAATAAACTGGAATTTTTCTGTTTGTAGGGTCAACCAACTAGTTTAGGGTTGGGGGCTTGAATTAGGTTGGAGAGTTAGGGAGTGCTTAAGTCCAGTGTCATGAAAGTTATCCGGGACCCCCCTCTAACAAAGGGGATAAACACGAGGTCACATGAGGAAATACAACAAATATAACCTCTTCAAAGCTGGACTGAACATAATGGGGAACACATATTGAGGGTCTGTCTTGGGAGTAATACCGACTGCATTTGCGTAGAGAGCTTTGTGGACCTAGAATTTGTTCAAGATGCTCTGTTGTCTTCCAGACCATTTTATTTCGATACCCTTGGTAGCCTTAAGAATTTTTATCCTTCTCATTGTGATCTTCCCGACTGTCGACTTCACCTGCCTAGTGGCTGACTACAAGATGACAACTTAGTTACCGATATTCTAAGGACTTACACAGGTGACTACAAGGGTATACCACGATACCTAGGGCATACGTCAGGTCACACTTCGCAGAGTATACCCAAAGGGTGCTTCCATGTTTGAGTTACACTTGCACCAGTTAGTTTCTCTAGTCTCTATTGGAGTAACTGTCCTTCCTACTAGATATTAAATTTATTGATTTGTATTTTAAGTATTGTTTAGTCTATGCTTGGTGTTTAAATGCTAGTTAAGCCTTATTTTTTCGGTTGAACATTTCACAAGGTGGAATATCAACAACTCTGTTGGTCACGAAGGCTTCAGGGCATGTCATCGGTTACATTGGAGCCACCTCTGCCAACATTATGAAGAAGACTTGACCAACAAGGGTCATTTGAAGCGATCGGGCTGTAGGAAACTGTGCCTAAGCCTACTCCACGAGGAGACTATTTGACTCCAGAGGAACTTACCATTTGTGACCTTGAGGCAGAATCTCTCTGGCCAGCCAACCCTCTGATTACTGACTTGTCGACACCGATATTGATTCATATCGTCCCTCCTGAGGTGACGCCCTCTGAGTGCCAGCTAGTGTTACAAGAGACAATGGAAAAAAATGTTGCTATTTCATGTGGGAGTCCTCATACTCCCGTTACGGCTACCACCATAGGGGGCATCCTACATCCTCTTCCACCTTCTCTAGTAAGGACCACAATGATATCGACTACCTCCACCTCAAGCAGTGGTATGATACCATTATCAGTGTCGACGACCGCTCTATTTACTTAGAATGCGACGGGCCCTTCATTCTCATATGGGATACCAGACTTTGATTCAAACTCGGTTCTTAAACACTCCACCTTACAGACCATGGGTCTGGGGGTAGGTAGCTCAAACTCTCCCATGCAAGGGTCAACCAGGGGCACTTCAGTCCCCTTTAATGCTATCCCTTACGGTGGGGGTCATATACCTCCTTTGTCCCCCTCCCTCGGTGGTGCTTTCCAACAACCAATTAGGCCGAATGATAATTACAACTTGCTTGGAGTAGATAGTTTAGGACCGTCATCTTACACAATGCCAGTGGGATATATGTCATTCTCTTTGTTCAACAAATTTAGGAACAATTCTTTTTCTTCAACTGCATTCTCGACTGGGGGAAAACCTAGTTTTGGGCAACAAAACCCCCTGTAGGGTACGATTCCTTCACAGGGAGAGAGGATTGGAGTTTTCTCCTCTCAGGGTCTTTGGAATCCTTGGAAGGGATCAATTCCCTTGCAAGGGATTTCAGTTGGGGGAAACCCCTTCCATGCTCAATGGAAACCTGAGAGGGCTCTGTAGGGATTAGTTCCCTAACAAGAGATGTCGAATCGACTGGGGGCATCCCTTTCCAAAATCCTTGGAACAAAACACAGGGAGAAATCCCCCACACAAGCTCTGTCATCCAAGTACTGGAGTTAGTTGATGATACCCCAATAGACATAGTTTATGCATGCTGGTCAAGGCCACAATTTCTACCAAAACCCTGGTCAACATTCCAACTTTTCCTGGAAACTTGGTGTTAGTCAAACTCTAGGACCCTCTTTTTATGTACATAATACTCAACTTAAACTACAATTTATGGCAATGTTGTATCTGCTAGATTTTTAGAGATTACTCAACGACCTAATTTTTCATGATCTGTGTTGTCCCCCCATGCCGACTAAGTTTCCCTCAGATCTTATAATTTTTTAAGGCAAGCCTAGAAAAGATCCAGGTCATAACATGACAAATTTCCATTTATGTTGCTCATCAAAATCATGGTGAGATGACTCTATCCAGTTTTTTCGTTTTAAATGCACTCTTATCGAGGGTGTTCCAGAATGGTATATTGAGCTTGACCACTTGAGGTATTCTTACTTCAATGTCTTGGCGATGGTCTTCATGAACCATTTCCAGTTACCTGTGAGATATGATGTCGACAACGAATTGTTGGCCAACTTTGAGCAAATGAAGGGCGACCACATCTCAGATCATATTCGAGAATGGTGGTGTCAAAAAAGATTGATTAAGGTACAGGTCCCTCTAACTTTCTTGCTGGAGTGGTTCCTAAAGTCTTTGGTGTTGTGGAAATCCAAGGATGTAGTTAATTATGGAGTGTATTCAAAGGAGGAGGCGATAATGAGAGCGCAACATCTTGAACTGATCTACTCTCAGTATGACATGCTCTATGATATTTTTCTAGATGCACCACGAACTATTATCGATAAGGCTAAGAAAAATTCTGGATCCCATGCCAATGGTATTGTGGGCTCAACATAAGGAAATTCCACTGATCTGTTGTCAAATCAATTGCAATAATTGTCGATACAATAGACTATGGCCATCCAAACCTCGATTTTGGTTATTCCCCCTACCCAAGAATCAAACGTACATAGTGTGCAGTCGATGAAACCTAAGGCCAACCAATAGCCTGATGGAAAGAAGAAACAACAAAATAGGAAGCGTAAAGGGGAAAAAAATTATACCAACAATGTTGGTGGGGGGGAAATGGAGAAGAGGAAGTCGAAGTATCTATGTAACCTTTACACGGAGGACCACCCGACTCATCTATTCCCTCGACTTGCAAAAGATCAGAATCTATTGGTGCAACAACAACCTGTTGTGTTGACGAACTCATTTCCACATGGGAAAAACATGGCTCAAGTCTCAACATCCTTGAGCGTGAAAGGGGATAGTCAACGACCCCCCGTGACTACTAGTAATAACCCAACTGTGAATATTTACATGGTGAATTTTTTAGGCTAATATAGTGACCAGGACCCAATATTATGGAATGTCGGAATGTGACAAAAAGGGAAAAGAATCCACAAACTCATCGACTCCTCTCCATATTGAGAAGCCGGTGGGAGAAAATATGACTCACATCCCAAAAGGTGTGTTTAAAAAGGATTCTCATAATCTGAACGTGAGGGCTACCCAAAATTACTCCATTGTGGAAGATTTGGCATAAACCCCTTGCGCGATGTCTTCTTTGGAATTCCTATAGAGTTTCCCTTCATAGAGAAAAGCTCTGTTATCTTCCTTGGGATCGCCAGAGACTTGTAACCCGGGAGTGATCTTTTGTTATCCAACTGACTTGAAACCTCGTCTTCCTTACCATGTTACATTCCATATAGTAGTGGCTTACACCATGAAATATTGTAGTCAAAACATTTTTTGTACAGTGGTTGATGAGAATGCCTCGACTTGCGTGATGTCATTAGCATGTTGGAAGGTCATTGGCCAACCCGGTTTGTCTCCGTCACCTATGTTGCTTATGATGTTTGATGTTCGATCGTTCAGACCACATGGAATCATTCCTTCTTTCCCTATGCAATTGGGAGGAAAAACTGTGTGTGTTGAAGTTGAAGTGGTAGATGTGCCTCTCGACTACAACCTATTGTTAGGAAGGAATATGACCTATGCGATGCATGTGGTGGTTGCTATGGTTTTTTAGGTCTTGTGTTTTCTTCATGAAGGTCGGATTGTGACCATTGAATATTTTTCTTTCTCCCGTCCTGACCCTTTATAGAGGGCTTCCATGGTCTCAATGATTGATAGTCTGCAACCCGACACTGTCAACTTAGGTGCTGGTTTTTTTTCATCATTGATCAAAAATTTTGATTATCCAACGCCTTCTGGCGATGTCAAGCTTATATCGGTTGTCCCCGAACATCCTAGGGATATAATTCTACAAGTGTCGTCATTTCAAATGAGCTACTTTAATGATATGTGGACTCTACCTTCCCCATCAACCTCGATGGAAGGGACAAGGAATTCTGGCATGTCCATTCCCTTGTCCACGACTGAGGTTGCTTATAGCATTGTCCAGTAAAATTTGGCCAACCTTGATCTGACTCCCCCATAGGAGTTAGATCTAGTTCTCGAGCCTATTTGGGCTCAAGGTTCTCTTAACACTGAAGATCCTTTAGACCTGGTCTTGCCCTCTGACGAGCCGATTCTTGAGGCATTGACTAGTCCCGATAGTCCTTGGGATGATCTACATCATAGATACTAATTCATTCTCGAGTTAAGGAGAATAGAGGCAAGATAATTTGTTTTGACCGTGAATGGAGAAAAGTCTTGTCCTATTAATCCTATAGCTAAGCACAGAGTTTATGTTAAGGGTAATATGGGAAGTATCGTTGAAACGATTCCCATACATATCTCCAAAACCCTTGGTGTTATGGAGAATGTTTTCGTCGGAGGGAACTGCTCCCCCGAAGAGATTCAAATTTATACCAAGTTATTTAAAGAATTATGTGACATTGTTGCCTAGTATTACGAGGAAAGGCCAGGCATTGACCCAAGAATTCTCGAGCATGAAATAATGACTTATCCTGATGCCATGCTGGTCCGACAGAATATTTTTCCGATGAATCCTCGAAAAGTGGAAACAATTAAGCCTAAAGTAGAAAAACTGCTTAAAGCCAGTTTTATATACCCCTTGCAGTTGACGGAATGGGTGTCAAACCCAGTTTTGATTAACAAGAAACAGGGTATGATTCACGTGTTCATGGACTTCTGTGATTTGAACAACGTCTGTCTGAAAGATAATTTTCCCACCCCATTCATCGACCATATTGTCGATGAATGAGCTGGCTGCGAGGTCTTTTCATTCATGGATGGTTTCTCGAGATATAACTAGATTCATATCAAACCCAAAGACTAGGACAAAACAACTTTTGTTTTTCCTTGGGGCACATTCGCATATCGCAAGATGCCTTTTGGCCTGAAGAATGTTGGAGCCACCTTTCAGTGGGCCATGTCATTTTATTTTCATGAGCTTAGACATATATTCAAGGCGTATGTTGATGATATAGCATGACGATATCGCAAGATGTCATCACACTCTCGCAAGAGATCTGATCATCCTGCTCATCTTTAACTAATATTTGAATGATGTCGCTACTATAGGATTCGCTTGAATCCTAACAAATTCATTTTCTGTGTGACATCAGGTCGTCTCTTAGGTTTTATTGTTTCGAAAAAAAGGATAATGGTTGATCCTCTCAAGGTTGAGGCAATAGTTCAATTGCCTCCCCTATGCACAATACCCTAGCTTCAGAGCTTACAAGGGAAAGAGAATTTTCTTCGTCATTTTGCCGCGAATTACACTGAGATCACTAAAGGGTTTATGCATCTCTTGAAAAATGGAGTCCCATTTTGTTGGGATGAAGATGATTCATGTTATTTTGAAGCGTTGAAATGCTCCCTTATGTCTACCCCTCTGCTCCGGCCTCATGATTATAACAAATATTTCTTGTTGTATTTGGTTATTGTGGAGTTGACCATCGGCATGGTCTTGGTTCAAGAGGATGATCTACTCAAGGAGCATGTTATTTATTACCTTAGCTGAAGTCTGGCTTTGATGGAACGCAACTATTCTCACATTGAGAATCTTTCTTTGGCAGCATTTCATGCTATTCAATGGTTTTCTCATTACATTTTTCTTTGCAAGACCACGACCATTGTCATTGTGAACCCTTTTCAATATGTGTTAACACGACGATTCATTGGCAGACAAATAAGTATATGGATTGTAATACTCCAGGAATTTGACTTGGATTTTGTTTCCATGAAATCCAAAAATTCGTTGGTCTTTGCTAAACTTATTTTGGAACTTTCGGTCGAGTCTAGTGATATCACGCACGAAGAATCACCTATTAAAGGATATATTTTTCTAATCGCATATTCAAACCCTTGGTATGGATATATACTAGTCTATCTCTAGAATTTGAAGTTCCCTACTTCTGCTTCCCATGATGAACATTGACGAATTCGACATCAGAAACAAAATTATCTTATCCTTGATAACACTTTGTATCGTCGAGGCATGGATTGCATTATTCAACGATTCCTTATCCATGAGGAAGCAGAGCTAGTTTTGAATGACTATCACATTGGAGCATGTGGTAGTCATTTTTCTAGGTTGGAAACAACCCAAAATATTATATTTTTAGGTTACTTATTGCCCTCGTTAATCAAGGATTGTGTTGAGGTGGTCAAGAAGTTCCACCCATGTCATATCTTATGTCAGAAGATGTAAGCACATCCTACACCCATGTTTCCTGTCATTGTTGTTGGTACTTTCACCAAGTGGGGGATTGATTTCACTGCATGTCACTCAGCCTCAGCCAAGGGGCATCATTACATCATTGTAGAAGTAGACTACTTCACAAATTTGGTCGAGCCTATTCCAACATTTAAAAATGATGGAGAAACAATAAATCTTTTCATTTTTAACCAGATAGTAGCACGGTTTGAAATCCCCAAGGAGATTATCATTGACCATGGAAGTCACCTCTAAAACAAAATGATGATTGAGTTAACGTCAAACCTTGTGTTTAGTAAATAACATTCGTCACCTTGTTACCCGCAAGTGAATGGTGAGGTTGAAGCTTTGAATAAGTCTCTCAAGACTATTCTTCAAAGGACGATCAATTCTGCCAAGTCAAAATGGCATTTGATGTTGCACTTAGCATTGTGGTCCTACCGAATATCTGTAAAGACTGCAACCAATTTCTCAGCTTTTCAACTCATATATGGGCTGGAAGCCATTTTACCTATTGTGTGTCAGATTCCTTCTCTAAAGTTTGTAGTGGAATTACTGCTGGACACTTCACCGCTTTAGGAACACCTACTATATCTCAATCATCTCGTTAAGAAATGTCATGATGCAACCTCATCCAATGAGGCTCATAAGAAATGAGTCAGGTGTCAGTACGATCGGTCCATTCCTCCTCAGATTTTCTCTAAAGGAGATCTTGTCTTGGTCTATGATCAAGACAAAGGTCCCCCGAGGGAAGGTAAGTTCAAACCCATGTGGTTCAGAATGTTCATTGTGAAAGAGGTCTTAAAGAAGGGTTCTTATTGTTTGCTTGACTTTGAAGTAAATTCCTTGGCAGAGCCTATAAATAGGCTCTACCTCAAAAATTATTACTCTTAGGTTGGTCACTTCTTGTACATATGTATAGTTTCTTATACGTTTTTTTTTCTTTTTGTTTTATGGACGTGTATTTATTTATGTCTTCTTTTTCACTTTGGCAGATGTCAAGTGAATTGGAGGTATTTTTTTGGTTCACGAACAATTCTAGCAGACACAATCGAAGGCTTTCTTACGCAACTTGGGTGATTTTCACACCTGGAGGCCAGTTGCTATCTTCCAGAGGTATTTGTCTAGGTGACACGACAAAAAATGTCGCCGAGTACAACGCAGTACTAGACTTGTTTTGCGACGCTTTGTCACATGGAATTTCTCACCTCCAGGTCTACCTATATGCTCAGGTGGTTATGTTCCAGTTAAATAGAGTTTACCGCATTTATGATCCCACTTTTCACTAACGTTTCCTTAGGGTACGTTTGTTAGAACTTTATTTTGATTACATTAACCATATCCATGTTCCTAGGAGATTTAATCATATGACAGATACTCTAGCTAATCAAATATTAGATCGGCACGTTGCACACACATAAAGACAAAGAGAAGCACACATACACATATACATACGTTTGTAAAAAATGTAATCCATAAGACAAAGGATGTATATATATATATATATATATATATATATATATATATATCAAAGTATCATGGAATTACCTTAGGTGGTACGAGCAGCCTCAAAATAATGTTCGGTATACCATAGGTGGGCACGAACGCCTCAAAAATAATGTTCAGTATACATCGTTGGGTTTATGCCCTAAAAAATAGATGTACAAAAAGTGCCCTCGAAACATATAAAGTCTGGCCTATATAAGCATGGGGCCTATTGGTCGTACCATAATGCACCACGACATTGGAAAAATGCCCGAAAATCTCGACCCAGGTTCGTGACACCTCCACTACATGAGGCTGCATGGAAGGTAGGACATCCTCGATCTCGACCATGGGTACTGCGCAAGTGGGCGCTGTGAGGTTTCCCTCCACTCATCTCAAAACTTTCTTAGCCTCTCTGGCTGAAGGTCCCCCTGCGACTGTTAGTCTGTCGACTTCTACTGATTCTACCTTTGGTTGAGGACTTCATCGAGTCCTTGCCAAGCCTGTTTGGCACACTGGTCCCACATCTATACATAGAATATACACAAGAGTCAGTACTCTATACACATATAAAAATGATATATAAAAAACAATTAAAAATTAAATAACTTTAAAAACATGTTACCTATATCTCCTCTCTCCTCTTCAAGAGGCATGGGCATGTCTGGATCCCTAGAAAAGTTGATCCCTATGAAGGGGTAGTCCTCATTTGCCAAAATCTGACGTTCCCACTAGTCAAAAAACTTGTCATCAAAGGCCTCTATGGACCTCCCTCCCCCCTTTCGTGGAAACAATACTGCCCATATGCGTATCGCTGGGAAGGAGGCCATGATCCTCTACACCATCTCTCTAGGATCGAGACTGGGTACGCTCTCGAAGAAGAAAGAGCATAATATAGTACCAAACCCAAATTTTTTGTTGTTGCGTTGCCAAAACTCTCTCAGTTGTCTCTTCATGCACATAAGAATGGTCATGATGTAGTTAAAGATGTGTCCCTCCTATCATTGAATGGCACAGTTCATGTGTTCCTAGGAGGCCTGGTGTAGGGACGTGGATCCAATAATCCTCTCAATCAGTAACATGATCACCCAAAGAGTCAAGTTGGTAATCTTATGAATAGGCACCTGATAACCTACCTTCTCAGCACCAGCCTCACAATACATCCAGATGTAGTCCTTGATGTTGAAAGGCCCAGGGGGGAAGGTTCTCAGATTGACTGGTTCCCCTCTCCTCAAGAGGCCTATCAGGAAGCAAATATCATTAGTCGTCTGAGTCAACGACTTCCCCTCTAACATGAATTCCTTTACATATGGGTGTCAGTAATAAACAAGGGCATTAATTAGCCTTGGTTTTTCCTTCATAAAAGGACACTGGAAGAACTTACATAGACCACATTGCTTCAGTGTGGTGAGGGATGTAGGGTCCCCTTCAACCAGTATATCTATGTCCTCATGCTCCCTCTCTCCAATGGACATACATCCTGTTCCATGGAAAATTGAATGAAGTTATCTCTTTCCTTTTAATTTTTTCTAAGCTTGCATGGGTGTACGCGGGCTGTATTGGCCACAGTTGCGTATGTATGCGGGAAGAGTGTTTTCTTCCTGAGTACATATGCAGGTTGTCCTTGGACAACCCATGTACACACAGGGCCACTCTTTTTAGGAGAGTGTGCCCCCTAGAAAACAAAAATAAAATCATAAGTGACTTATTGAAAGACGAGAGGGATGAAATTGTACTTGGTCTAAGTGGAAGTTCGTTTCGTCCATTGAAGCTCCCAAAATCAACTTATTTAGCAAAGGGGTTTTTCTCATTTTGGTTAATTTTCAAACTGCAATGGTGAAAATGTGTTGTCAACTTCTATTTATAGAATTTTTTGGCCTTTTTTTCCACTTTTTAACCCCCTTTGTCATTTAGATTGGCTTGGCGATCACTTGTTTCCGATTTCAAGTTTCTGATTGGATGTTAGTACCCTTTTTCTTTTGGTTTGGTAACGTTTTGGGGGATGGTTCACTTTTTGGTATCCTTTGGTAAAATTTGTTTTTCCAAATTTTTGCATATAAGTTAGGATTTCATCTCCACTTTCTGCACCTCATTGTGTTTTCTTATTTTCCATAGGATCAACCCCACCGAAGTGCAACATGGAACCTTCATTGCTTCTCTAGAAGTGTTGTAATTGGGTGGTAGAGCCTACCTATACATGGATACCCTAGGTAGCTCCTGGTTTCATTTTGGCATCCATGGTGTCAGTAATGGCTATAGGCTCGGGATTCCTTGTTAGTCCTGTCATGATTACGATATTAAGCCTCATTTGTTTGATGAACCATCATTCTTGGCCTTATCCTCAGGACTCCCAAATGAGCATTCTTTGTTATTTTTCAAGGTCACTTTAAAATTCGAAAGAAACATCCGACGAGACTATATTTATGATTTTCGATCTTTTTTGGATTAGCTAAGAAAAGTAGCCCCATGGAGTCTTCTTTAAGCCCTTTTGAGACTCTCTAAACATGAAAATATTGTTGAAAGATCTTGTTTCACTTCACGCTCACCAAACTCAAATTTGAAAGCATGTCTGTCCGACGGTAGTTTACCCCTTTTTTGGTCCGGACGGTATAAATATTCTAAAAAGGAACATTCTCCTTGGTTTTGGTTTATCACCTTTTTTGGTCCTGAGGGAATAAATCTTCGGAAAAGGAACATTATCCTTGGTTTTGATTACTTACAAAAAAGGAACCCCCACAGAGTCCATAGTTAAGCTCTTTTCAGACTCCCTAAAATTGAAAATATCATCGAGTGACCTTGTTCCTTCACACTCGTTAAATTGGTTCAGAAGAACAACTATTGGCATGAGTTTAACTGTTTTTCTAGCCTATAGATTATAGCGTAAAAATTTATGCCTCGGGAGATTCATATTGCCGGGAGAATTCTCCTCAATTAATTTTATAATTTTTCGGGATAAGGAGACTAAAATCAGACAAAGGTTGTGAGTCCATAGTTAATCTCTTTTCAGACCCCTTAAAATTGAAAATATTGTCGAGTGATCTTGTATTTTTCACACTCGTTAAAATGGTTTTCAATAGACATCTTTTCGGTGCAATTTTAACCCTTTTTTGAACCAACTAGACTATCTCTGAAAAAGGTACTCCCTGGAGTCTTCTTTTACATTTGTTCAAACTCTTTAAACGTGAAAAAGCTATCAAGCTTACCTTCTATGGGCTCATAAAAATTACATGGAAGGGGTCTCATTGTGTCTTTCCTATTCACATTTTCATCTTTTCATCTTTGGCCTAATGTTGGCTCCATGTTGCTCTCGATTGAACCTTTGAAGCATGCCTTATATGCAAGCCTTGTAACATTTCTTTCCTTTGCGTCCTGACACATTGACCCATGGAGGATTTTCCCCAAGTGTCCTTTTCCTACACATGTCTCCTTGCTCTGAGCATTAGTGTGTTCTTTGCACTTGGAACTAATATGATTTCTTGCGACACTCGTTCCTCCTTTGTAACGTAGCATTCTTTTATTATTTTTCAATCTCTTTAAAAAATTGAAAAAGACAAAAAATCAAATATTCCAAAAAGAGGGGATGAGAAATATGTATTCTTTTTTCGGGAGCACAAAGATTCTCCCTTGGACAAAGCACATCCTTTCATTTTTTCGTTGAGAATTGGGATCTAGTATGACCTTCAAAAAATTTTCTCACTACATCGAGTCATATCCTCCTCCGTTTGGTTACTCTTCCAAACACATGGAGAGTTTGTGTTTCCTCCTGCATCGTGAAATTATGTCAATGTCATGTTGCCTGAGCCTGATCATGTTTCGTGCATTTGTCCAAGGGAAGTTTCACCCAACTTGAGTCGGCATTTATCCAATTTGTCTCTTGATCTCATGATTCGACCATCCTAAGAGTCTAGTTAAGTCCTAATTAAAAATCGATGAAGTTCTCTACCTTATCATCGAGATCCTCATGTATTTTCCCGATGAGCCGTTGAAGACCTCAGGGTAGTGAGTTATACACTCCCATTATACTCCTACTTGATTTTTGAAGATCTTGAATTTGTTTCTCGATCTATGAAGACCTCATCTCCAGCCATCCAGCGTCACTAGCTTCTTGAAGATGAATACTATACTTGTATATCTTCGACTGATTTTGAGATGTAGATCCGTTGTGTATTGCTCGCGGCTACAATTTATATAGGTATATGACATGGATATGCAGTGTATTTGATTGACAACCATGATTTAGTTTATCTAGAGCATGGGTATGCTCGCCTCAGAGAGACAATTGTTGTTTTGCAGATGGCATCTCTAGAACTCTGGTGCCGGGCTCACTCGATTTCGTACATTGGTGAAGATATTGTAATGTATTTCAGCCATAAGTTTCTCTTCTAACCTCACACATTAGGGGGAATTTTTTATATCCCTAAATTTCCCTACTCATGCATATATGGCCTTGGACCTGTTACTTGCATATTTTTCCAAAGAAATGATGAGAAGCTCTTCTTAAAACATCATTTTTTGGAATATGTATGTGCCCTACACCATTACAGCCTGCGTACATATGCTTGTTGCACCACTACATTTCGTGTATGTACTTAATCCAATTGTGTCTAGTTAATCCGGTCTACCTGTAATAGGGATAATTATAAGTAGTATACATGCAATAGAAATTTTAAAGTAGCATTGTATAGAAGTGAGCTTGGGTTGCTAGAAAGAATATCCTAGATTCATAAGTTTAGATTGTGTGATGTGGCCAAACCTTGGAGGCTAGGGACATTACATTCTGGTATCATAGAAATTGATTCAAAACTAGAGTTGCATGGGTGTAATGTCCCTAATCTGAACCACCTTTGTAGTTGGGCATATAGGTTGGTGAGCCAGTTTGGTTTTGCACGGACCTGATTAGTGCACGATGTGATGATCTATATAGGATGGTGATTCGTTGGTATTGCATGAAATTATAGAGTGTGTGAGGCTTTCTATCAATGAAAAGGTGCACATGTTCCATAGTGTTGTGTGTACTAGAGCTAGTGTGTGTGGATTTTGCATCAAGGGAGGGTGCACATATTCCACAGTGTCATGTGCACAGAAGTAAGTTTATGAGAATGATTTTGATGTGCATATATGTATATTTTTGAGGTCGGAGAGTCGGTGTGACTATTGGTATGGTGAGCGAGGATGAAAATACGCAAGTGATCCTATTATTGTAAAGTGTATCACACTCAAGTTATTAATATATTACATCATTGCACACAGACTGAATCAGACGAAAATAGATCGGGGGATGACTCCACTAAAAAATGGAAAAGGGTGGGGGGATATTTTAATAATATTTTTTAAAAGTGTAATGTATGGATATATTATTTATCCTAAGTTCCTGAGGGTAGGGAATGAGTCATTGAGTGGCTAAACTTAACTCTTAAGGTGATAAGTGTCGAATTGAAGGCATGCAATGTATATTGTTGGCCTTAGTGTAATTCAAAAAAAAAAAANGGGGCTCACTCATTTTGGGGAAGATCCATGTTGGTTCAAAAGTTTAGAAGTCTATATTTTGTTGTAATTATTAGAATGTATTAACCCCGTGCTTAGGAAAATATTGGTATGATTAGAGAAGAATTTTTTTAGGCTCATAGGTTTTCAAAGAAGCGGGTTGTCAGGCCCATATTTTTTCCAAGAAGTGGCTTGTTAGACCCGTGAAAATCCCTCTAGGTGAGAGATTGGTTGGGAATTGTTCCCTGGTGCACTGGGCATTAGTTGCAGTGCTCTAAGACTTCCTGATTCTGCATTTTATTGAAGCCACATAAGGGAAGTAGGGAATTCAAAGGAATATTGAGAGGATAAGGGGTACACTTCTTGGGGTGGGACACACACGTGGGGAATAATGGAATGTAGATTATTTCCAACAGTCAACACCTTCGAATGAGAATTTGTTTTCATTTTTTAAACATAGATTGAATCTAGTAATCATTTTTCCCTGGTGGATTTCAAGCCCCAACTTAGGGGTGATTTTTTTTGAAATATTATGGAAACAATGTCAATTAATGGGAGGAATATCTAAGTCACGTGCGCAACTGGTGACTTTTTGTTTGGTTACTACATGCTTATTCATTTGTATATTTTATGATCTATTAATTGCATAATGTTGCATATGAACAATCATTATTATTATGTTAATGTTGTTTATTTTTTAAGTGTGTTTTAGCATAGTATTCATATGTGATGTGTATTCTAGTACATGAGTAAATTATGTTAATATAGTCTTTGTAAATGGTCAAGATATTCCCTAGTGAGGCTAGAAGCACCATGCATGTGAAAAGTGAACCATGTGCATAAATGACTAGATTCATTATGTACATTGGAACGTAGCCTGCGCACATAGGAAATGAAGACCTGCAAGAAGAATCATAATAGCTATGTACATTGTGCCATTTAGTTGCTCCATATGGTTTGGCGCACAGTTTTTATTCAAGTTACTTATGTTGTTATAATATGTATAAACAAGAGGGAATGTGGTGTGGCATGAACAATTTTGGGTTGTTTCCATTTCCTTGAGTGAATATGCACAGTTTGATGTTAATTGTGCACTAGAATTTTGATGTTTCAATGCTCAACAGTTAGTTGGGTAACATTACATCGTCGTATAAAAACATTACTTGGAAGGATTTGTGTGACGTGGCTCGACTTGGAGGATGGATACGTTACATTTTGGTATCAGAGAAATTGGTTAAACACTAGACTTGTATGGGCTAGAGATTAGCATGAAATAGACATGTGCATTAAGTATTTATATTGCACAGTGCATGGTTTATTATGCACAATACCTACTCGTGCAGGGTGCAGAGCTATGATGCACGCAAAGTATTGATGTTTGTTTTGCACACTAAAGGTTTGGGACTGTGCAAAACAAATTTGTGATGCATGTGCATTACTCATATGCGGTGTACAAGTTGAAAATTGACTTTGCACATTAGTGTGTGTTGAATACCAGTTCATGCATGGTCTTGAGAAGGAAATATCCTAACAATATGGTGCAGCATTTTCATGAAGTTGCTTCATGAATTCGCCTAAAAAATCTTATTGTATTCATATTTTGCAGAATTATCATTGATTAGAGTAGGACATAATCAATGCATAAGGCCAAAACATTGGAATATGCACAGAAGACTTACAGTCTTGATGATGATTTTCGGGGTTTGTATGTTGTTTTGAGTGTTTATGGTACAAAATCCAAGGAGGAGTGCATAAATTTGGTAGAAACCATAAAAGGACTACAAAAAAAGTCAAAATTTATAAAGATGATAATGAAAGGCTTACTAAAGTCAAGGAGTAGAAGGATGACTTCAATATCACATTGATGCAAAGCTTGGATATAATAGAAAAAATAAATTATAAGGATACATAGTCAAGTAGGTCAAGAAGTTGCAGGTCTTAGGTTGAGAAAATAAGAGCATATAGAGGCATTGATATGTAACATCACCATTCACCAAAGAATTTGTTTAAGAAATGTTGTAGTAGGTCAATTCCATCTCCTGTCAAAAAGCATAAGAGAATAATTGGGGTGGGCGAGCTACAAGGAGAAATAAATAAGACAAAGCCTCCTACCTTTGACAGTGAGCATAATAAGGATGAAGATGCAAATATATGTTTGTTGGGTATGAGGAAGTACTTCCGGCTCCATAATTATTTTGTGCAGGAAGAAGGAAGAATTTTCATTTACTAGTTTAAAGGAAAAGCATCAATGTGGTGGGATCATTATGTGCAAGTGAAACACATTCATGAAAATAAGGTTACTTGGAGGGAGTTTAAGAGGTATTTTGAAAGAAAATATTTAACCATGAGATACTATGACAAGAAAATGAAGGAGTTCTTTGAAATCAAGCTAGGAAGCATGGCCATTGACGAGTGTGAGAGAAGATTTTTAGAATTGATAAAATATGTTCCTTTCATAAAGGATGAACAAGTGAATATTTATAGGTATATGAGTGGGATACCCTAATTTATCAGTGACAAGATATAGTAGGATGATCCAAAGACATTGGAGGAAACTATAAGGCGTGATAAATCTATTTATGATCAACAAAGGGGAATATTGACTTTCCAAAAGGTTTGGAATGACAAGATTAAGATCAAGGTGAAACAAAGGAAGAAGGGGACTAAGCTGCCATTTATCATAAATATTGTTTAAGGACAACTGACTCCCAAGGAAAGAGAACAGGGTAGCAACCTATTCAATGTTCGGGTTGTGGAGGAAATCATATGTTTATTTATTACCCACAAAGAGGTGAAAAAGAGAGGACTATGCATAATGTATGACAATATATGATAGTTGAAGACATGGGTGGAAGGGTACCCATGACTTATGTAGCACTAGATAACAAGCAAGTCGATTTTCAGTTCCACGTGATCCATGTCGAAGGTAAGATTAAGGACCAACCTATTGCTATTTTAATTGACTTAGGATCTATTCATAGTTATCTAGATCCTAAAATGGTGGAAAGATTCCAATTTCTAGGAAGTAATGTTGGAAAATCTTGGTTGGTGCAGTTAGCTATAGGAGAAAAAAGGAAAATTAATGAAAAGGTCAAGGAATATCCAATGGAAATTAATGGACTCGACACAAATGTTGATTTTAATATTATAACTTTGGGCTCATAGGATTTCCTCATTGGTATGGATTGTTTGGATGAGCATCATGTTTTCCTGGACTATTACAATAAGGATTTTACTTTCTTGGACGTGGAAGGAGACTTAAGAATAGTTCAAGGAATTCTAAGAGTTGTGACTATCAGAGATGTTTCAACCTTGAAATGGAAGAAAATTTTCAGGAAGGGATGTCAAGTATTTGCAGTGCACTTAGAGGAGGAAATCATGGATACAGTGCCAAGTGTTGAAGACTCTGCAGTACTAAGGGAATTTGAGTATATCTTTAGAGAGATACCAGGATTTCCACTGAAATGAGATATATATTTCTCTATAAATATGATTCCTAGAGAAATGCCTATATCCAAGACTCCATATAGGATAAGTACACCAGAGATGAAGAAGTTGTAGATGCAACTTAAAGAGATTCTAAATAATGGATATGTATTCCCAAGTGTGTCACCTTGGGGTGTGCTAGATTTGTTCATGAAGAAAAAGGATGGTACGCTAAGACTTTGTATCAACTTCAGGTAGTTGAACAAAGTAACGATAAATAATAAGTATCCTTCTCCAAGGATAGGCGACTTCTTTGATCAGATAAGGGGTGCATATATATTTTTGAATATTGATCTCATATATGGATATCACAACATGAGAATATAGGAGGAAGGCATTAGTAATACTGCCTTCAAAACAATGTATGGTTATTATGAGTTCACAATAGTACCATTTGGGTTGACAAATGAACCAATTCTCTTCATTTGTTTAATGAATGGAGTTTTCAAAACTTATTATATAAGTTTTTCATTGTATTTTTAGATGACATACTTGTTTACTCAAAGTTCAAAGAAGAGAACACGAAACACTTGAGGATGGTAATGCAAGCTTTGAGGGAGAACTAGATTTATGAAACGTTGAGCAATTCTTCATTTTACTAGAGGCAAATTCATTACTTGGGTCACATCATTTCAGAGAAAGGAGTAGTTTTGGACCCAACAAAGAAAAAATCCATTGAGGAATGTCCAACACCAAGAAATGCCACAGAAATGAGATCCTTTATGGGACTAGCAAGGTACTACAAATGGTTTATTGAAGGATTCTTACAAATTGTGCATCCAATTACATCCCTACAGAAGAAAGTTGTGTGATTTAAATGGACTTCGGATTGTGAAAGGAGTTTTCAACACTTAAAGAGTTTGTTGACAAGTGCATCAATTTTGAGAATTGTTGATCCTAATGTAGACATCGTTGTGTGCATGAACACATGCAAGGAATGAATCAATAGAGTCATGATTTAGAATGGACAAGTGGTATGCTACAAATCAAGGAAGTTGAAAGAGAATGAAAGGTTCTATGCTACTCATGATTTAGAATTGGTAGTTATAATTCATGCCTTGAAAATGTGGAAACATTATCTTATGGGTAATATATTTGATCTGAGAATAGACCCTTGTGGTCTAAAATATTTGTTTGGAAAACCAAGTTTAAATTCCATACACAGAAGGTGGTTAGATTTCGTCAGTGAGTATAAATTCGACATAAAGAATATCATAGGAAAGGAGAAAAATGTGGCTGATGGACTTAGTAGGAGGGTGCATGAGATCCATGCTACGACCATTAGCATGTACTAGATATATTTATGCAATATAATTTTAGAATTTTCCAAATCATATCTGCACTATGTGAACATAAGTGTGACTTTAGAGTATGGTATGTCACAAAAGAAGTTTGAAGGTTATGAGCTAAGAGAGGATGGGATCCTCATGTATATATATAGGTTCTATGTGCCGAATGATCAGGAATTGAAGAGCCTGATATTGTCAGAGATGAAATAGGTTCCTTATGTGGGACATCTAGGCTATTAGAATACAATTTTCATAGTCAAGAAGCAATAATTTTGGCTATACATGAAAAATGAGGTTGTTGATTTTATTCCTAGATGTCTCAAATATCAGAAGGTTAAGGCTGAGCATAAACATTCAATGGGGTTGATAAAACCTTTTCCAATCCCTGAGTGGAAGTGGGAAGTATGTGATGAATTTATGATGAGGATGTATGTGATGGATAAACCATTAAAATGGGAAGGATACATTCACTTGGTAGAGTTTGCGTATAACAATGGGTATCAGACATCTTTAAAGATGAGCCCATTTGAGGCAATTTATGGTAAAAAGTTCAACACACTTGTGATTTGGGATAACCCAACTAACCATGCAGTGGTTCAGCAAGATCTACTCCAAGAAATGGAAGATAAGGTGGTGAAGATAAGGCAAAATTCAAAGGATTCCAAGGACATACAAAAAAGATGCTCAAATAAAGTTAGAACCCACTAAGAGTGTAAAGTGTTGAAGACTACGTATTACTAAATCTATTTGAGGATGTATTTAAAGAGATACTACGGTTTCCATCGAAAATAGATATTGAATCTCTACAAATTTGATGTTGGAAGTATATCATGTCTACATGAATCCTTATAGGATGAGTAAACCTGAATTGAAGGAGTTGCAGATGCAACTTGAAGAGATTTTGAAGAAGGGGTATATACGCCCAAGTGTGTCACCTTGGTGTTATCCAGTTGATACGGATTTATTTTGGGAATGAAATGAAATCAAATTAATTACAATGAAATACTCATGAAATTGCCAGAAACAGAGAAATACAACAATACTTGATTTCTATTAATTAAAGAATTGTAAAGAGACTATAAAAATATAGAGTGCAAGAATGACTATAATGATGGAAGATTTATCTCGGAGAAGAGATGTGATGACTACGCTCATTCTCTATAATATGATTACAATGAGGCTCTGAAGGCCTTTTTTATGACAGACAAGAATTCCAAAACCCTAGACATCCAAAAACCTAACCCTTGGAGATGAAACACAAACATCAAGTGGACCCTGTTTGGGTAATTTTGTACATTAACTTCTCAGGGTCGTAATGTTTTCATACGATCTCTTTTTTAGGCACGTGATATCCCATTGGAAATATTTTTGAGAACTACACATTACATTATCAAACTCTGACTCTATCTACAATTTTAGTATGGTGAGCCAAAAAAATAATGTTTAGGGCCGCAAAACAAACCTGGAAGTATAAAAATATGTGCTTACATGAAAACATACAAAATAATCCAGTTGGCTTAGGTGGGAGGCCACTAGTATCCACTTGGAATATGTGTAGGGATTCAGAAAGCCACGAAAGTGTAGAACCAACAATTACAAATAAGTACAGAATATTGTGTTTCAGTAACAACTTAGAAGAGGATCCATTTTGAACAGGTTGACCACCAATATCCACCTGGATTAGTATTCCCCCCTTAGGAAGCAATGGTATCCATTGTGTTGACTTCCCAAGGAAGAGGGGAAATCTTTTTCTGAATATGAAGCTTGGTGAGTTGTGTGCCTTGTTGGAGAAGTTGTCCTTCTTGGATTGTGGTAGACTGACACAAACCTGTTGCTGGAGGGGTTGAATCTATTCCACCAATTTGTTTTCTATGGGTTGGATGGTGCATTGTGTAGGAACCATTGTAGTTCAAGAAACAATATATGTGGTCTCTTCAACAATCTATTCTTTCCTGATAGAAGGTGTTGAGGCTGCAGTGGTTATAGTGGTATTCTGTACATCATGGATGATTTTAAGGATGGAAATTTATTTTAAAATGTTGAAACCTTGGCGAATCTTACTAATCCTTCATATGACAACATAAATTATTTGGGATATTTTTGTAAAAATATTCAAATTTCTAAGGATTTTATATAGTTTTTATAAAATTTTGGTGATTTTTAAGGTAAAATAATTTTATCCTATAGAATTTGGGCTAATCATTTTTAAAATAATGAATCTCATTTTTGGAAAAACCATGGAAAATTAGCCCATGAGCGAAATTTAGCCCCTAAAATCATCCCTGTTGTACATCCTGTGAACAGACTGAGAAGAGGATGAATTTTGCAGTATGAGAGATTACCTTCCGGTGTTGTTTTGGTGGAGCAATAGTCAGAAATACCTCTGGTATCTTGTACAACTGACCTCCCAGAGTAATAATGACACTACAGGGTCTAGACCCATATAAAACATGATGTTTCCACATATATGGTTGGACCAAAACAACATCACAGAAATCAAGAGGGGAAATATCACACACAACCTCATCCTTGAAGGGATGGATTACATAGGATATGTGACACTGTTGGTTGACGCGAAGATCTCGTCCCTGGTGAAGACACCCGATGTTGTATTGCTGCAGATGTGGTGTTGTCGAAAACCCCATAGTTTTTACGAACTTAGATGAGATGAGGTTCTTCTCAATGTCTTTATCAACAATGAAATGAAATGGGGTCTCCTTCACCCACACATGTGAATCGAATATGTGCTCCCCCTCTTTAGGATCTACTGATTCTTCTAGCTGAATTTTTGTGGTTGCGACAATAGTAGTGGGGTCTGTGTCAATGATATGTCTATTTTAAATATTTTCTGGATGGGATTTTGAATCTAGGTTTGGCTCCATGTCTTTGACCTCAGCCACCAATGACTATTTTGAGTGACATTCATTGGTGTTGTGCCAGGGGCTTGTGTTAAAGTCACACCACTTCCCAGTGTAATTCTTCGTCTTTAATTTACCCTTTTTTTCTTGTGTCTTGGACTTGTTTTCTAGATGTTGTTGTTTAGGGTCGTCTTTACCGTGCTTTGGTTTTTCTATATTTGCAGGCCCCAATTCCCATTTGTTTCGGTGCCTAAATTTATGCTCGATTTTGACAACATATCGATAGGAAGCTCCCAATGATGAGATGTTTAGGAAATCCATTTTGGTTTGGATGTACTTATGCAAAGCCCCATGATATTTCAGAACTAGATCAAACTCAGAGTCTTTCATACCCAGCTTGGTGCACAAGGTATGGAAATTATTTGTGAACTCCAACATTATTTGTCTCTTCTCTTTCCGCAATGTGGTCCATCTCATGTATTGGTATTCATAGTTATCAACAGGATAGTACTGTTCTTTGACCGCATCCACCAAAAAATACCAAGTGGGCTTGATCCCATATATTCCATATTCCTCTGTGGAACTTTTTTCTTAGTACATTTCCCACCAACGTTTGACATGGGGGAGATCCTTGAGGAGTGCGAAGGTTACCTTTTCCCTGTCGAAAATTTTTTGAACAAAGAAATAACCTTCTAATATATTTAACCATTTTTCTAGGGCATCTGCATCTATCAGACCTTCAAATATGGGAATATGAAAACTAACTTATGCCTTGAAGGGAGAGGTTCCTGCAAAATAGTTTCTTTATGAATATGCACCCATTTCTATCAGCAAGAGTTGAAGAATGTGTGCAAAATTATCCATCATTTCATCCCTCTGTCGTGCGAGAGCTTGCTGAAGCAACATGCTAATATAATCTTTTGCTCCATCGTCTTTCTTTTCTATTGCCATCGAGGGTTTCTTGGGCGTCTGAGAGTGATTTTCCTCAAGAGAGACAAACTGGAGACCCAACTAGCTATACTCGAACGTCGGCGGGGACATGCACTAAAAAACAATCAAGAGCATCCTCCTCTGATACCACTAATTTCAAAACAAAATGAAAGTAGAGAAATTACAATGAAATACTCATGAAAATTTCTAGAAACATAGAAATACAATAATACTTGATTTCTATTAATGAAATAATTGTAAAGAGATTGTAAAAATATAGAGTGCAAGACTCGCTAGAATGGTGGCACCTTTATCTCCGAGAAGAGATGTGATGTCTATGCTCATTCGCAAAAATATGATTACAATGAGGCTATGAAGGCCCTTTTTTATGATAAATAAGAATTCCAAAACCCTAGACATCCAAAAACCTAACCCTAGGAGATTAAACGCCAAAATTCATGTGGGCCCCATTTAGGTAAGTTAGTGCATTAACTTTCCAAGGTCGTAACTTTTGCATACGATCTTTGTTTTAGGTGTGTGATAACCCATTGGAAAGGTATTTTTGAGAAATACACATTACATTGTCAAAATTTGACTCTGTCTGCAATTTGACTGTGGTGATCCCAAAAAATATTATTCAAGACACCAAAACGGCCTTGGAAGTACAAAAAGATGTGCTGACATGAAATCATACAAAATAATCATACAAAACAATTACAAAGAAGTACAAAAGAACATGTTTCATTAACAACTAACAAGAGGATCCAGTTAGAACAAGTGGATGGCCACCAATATCCACCTGGATCACCAGTTTTGTTCATGAAGAAGAAGGATGTTATGCTGAGAGTTTGTACAAATTTCAGATAGTTGAACAAGGTAACAACAAAGAACAAGTATCGTTGGTCTAATACAAAGAATATCCTAGAGTCATAAGTTGATATTGTGTGACATGAATCAACATGGGAGGCTGGTGATGTTACACCCCTATCTCAAAGTAAATTTAATGGTCGCCCTTATCAAAATAAAAATGGAAATGTAATGGGTTGGAAAGGGTCTGTGTTGGATGTCTTCCGTGGAACTACATTAGTGTTGTTGCAAGACAAGGTAACGAGTTTATACATTATCATCTTACTCTTGTAGTGTATATTGTTTTAACTCTATCATGAAAATAACCCTTCCTATATCGTATGGAGGGTGGTTGATGTTGGTACAACATGTGCCCCATTTCATGTCTGAGCATACTCAAGTAACCCAATATGTCCTCTATCTCATAGTGCAAGTTTAAGTATTCATACTCTCAGCCTGAGTACAATGATTTCTCGATTGGTCTTCTGGTTATACCCCTGTAGGGTCAACCTCTCTAAAAATTATATGATTTATAGACCTTTTTGAGATTATTATTGTACAAGTCGTGGCTAATCTCACATTCAAATATCAATTTGTCATATGTAAATGCGTTTTATCCAAACCCTTGGCATATTAAATTCTTGCTTGTTCTTTATCCAAGACTTTCTTAAGTTTGAGGCTTAGGGTTTTGCATAGTGTAGTTTCCATTGGTTACAAAGAGCGGAGGTCAGATGACCAATACTCTTCTTATATTGTTAACGGTTTAAAAAAATTTCCCCATAAGTAAAAGATTCAATGATTCCACACAATGGTTAGAAGATATGTAAATGATTATGACTTGGATATATTTAGCATGGCATGGCTCCTCTGTTTAAAATTTCAAGTGGTCTCTATTAAGAACCAAATACCAATATAGCATAGAAAAACCTTAGAAAAAGTACTCAGCGCCTTGAAAAAGAGATAATTTCAGATAATAAGCCTCTTCGAGGGGGAAACCTAATTTTACCCCACTTAAATGTTCAAGTACAAGATGATTCAAAATGAAAATGTCTCCTTGGTATATATAGGAGACTAGAAGGTATAATTACAACTAATGGCCTAAAGATGACATAAATAAAATAACATTACTAATATAATATGCCCCAATTAAGGGGTAATGAGCCAATATTAGGGATTAACATGCCCCTCCCCTTGAGACAATGGTTGTCTGCAACGCTTGAGTAATTCTGGATGCTTCTGTATAAAAAACTCATCTTCCCAAGTGGAATCTTCAGCCGGTAGTTTCCTCCATTTAATGAGATACTCTGAAATGGATCTATACCTCAGCTGGCAAATTCTTGTGTCAGTGATGGCTTCTGGTTCCAATATGATTTTTCCTTCCTTTTCAAGTTCTAGAAATATAGTTTGAATTGGGATCTTATCGCCTATAACCTTCTTTAAGCATGAAACATGGAAAACTGGGTGTACTAGTGAAGATACAGGCAGCTCTAATTTGTATGCCATAGTACCAATCTTTTGCAACACCTTATAAGGGCCATAGTACTTTGGTGATAATTTATTATCCTTCTTGGCTTGCTTGAGGGACGTCTGTTTGTAGGGTTGTAGTCTTAAAAACACCCAATCCCCTACTTCAAAACTTCTTTCACTCTGATGTTGATCGCTTGTTGTTTCATGCGATTTTGTGCCATGGTCGAGGTTGTCCTTTAAGATTTGGAGAACTTGTTGTTGATTCTCGATGTGATCTTCCTTTGCCAGACCTTATATTTTCTTTTAGAGAGAAGTGATGGAGGGTGGTATCCATAAAGTGCCATACATGGTGTCATTTTTGTTGCGGTATGAAAGTGGTATACCACCATTCTTCCAAGGGTAACCATTTGAACATTGTGTTTGTTTATTAGAGACAAAACCTTGAAGGTAGCCTTCAGGACATTTGTTCACTATCTCGGTTTGTCCATCAGATTGAGGATGATGGGATGAGCTATGATCCAATTGAGTACCCAAACAGAAATAATTACGTCCAAAAATGTTAGAATTGAAGATGGTATCTATGTCACTTACAATATTTGAAACGCCATGTAACTTTTAGGCTGTCTCCATGAATGCGGTGGAAAGCTGTACTATCTTTGAAGGGATGAGAGAGTGCACACAAAGTGTGCGTACATAGTGGAATCTATCAATAATCACCATGATGATACTCTTTCCTTAGGATTGGTAACCACAATGATGAAATCTATGGAAAACCTCCTCCCAATCTTGATAATGGTTGTAAAGACCCAGGGGTCTTAATTGTTTCCACTGATTTTGTTGGCACACCGACATTTGCATACAAAACTTTGAACGTAGTTTTAAGGCCATCCCAAAAAAATCCTTCTTGACTCTATGGTAGGTTTTCAAAATCACGAGTACCCTCCTACTAGAGGTGTGCAATTCCAATGGTACCTTTTGTTTGAGTTGGGTTCTTACATAAATATAAGTGATCTTTGTACCATAGTGAATCATTTTTCCCATGTAAATCTATCGTCTGCTGGAATCCTCCTACAAACTTTGAATGAGAGTCCACACTTTTCATCATTCTTCCATTCATCTTGCCCTATATTATCCAATCGAGTTGGATGATTGAGATATCATAGAGAAAGGCCTCATCATCTTCATCCTTTTTGAGTGCATCTACCACAACATTTTCTTCCCCTTTTATAGGCGATTTCAGAAATCATAACCCAATATCTTGGTTACCCATTTTGTTACGAAGATAGTCTTTGTTCAAGAAGTATTTAAGACTATCATGATCTGTTTTGACCTGAAGTGCCTACCTATTAAGTAAGGATGTATTTCTTCAATAAATGTAGTATTTCCATCATTTCCTTCTCATAAATGGGTTTATTGTAAGTCCTTTCCTTGAGTGGTCGACTTTCAAAGCTAGGGGCCTTCCTTCTTGCATTAGGACAACACCAATTCCATTTATGAGGGCATCACACTCCACAATAAAAGGTTTTGTAAAGTCTAGAGTGGTCAATGCAGGGAGCTTTACACATCACCTCTTTAAGTTGTTCAAACTTTTAGTTTCCTCGGAGTCCATGAAAATGCATCCTTCTTAGTTGAGTGTTGTTAAATATGCTACTATTCTTCCATAGTTCGAACAAACTTGTGGTAGTAACTTTTCAAACTGAAATCCTCTAAGATTCTTTAATGTTTTGGGAATCGACCAGTCCTTCATAGCCTTAATCTTGTTAGGATCTACCTTGACACCTTCATGAGATACAATATAGCAAAATACTCTACCTCCTTTACTCAAAGAAACATTTGGATGGTTTGGCATAGTTGTTGCTCCTTTGGTGGATTTATAGCACCTTGTCAACATGTCACATGATCCTCCAAGACTTACTATAGATTAGTATATCATCAAAATGTAACACAAATTTTGAAGGAAGGGCTTGAAAATGGAATTCATCAACCCTTGGAATGTGGAAGGTGCATTTGCCCAGGCCAAAGGCATGTCAAAATTCATAATGGCCTTGATGGGTTGGAATGTTGTTTTGGGATATCTTCTTCCTTCGATACGATTTGATGATACCCCTAGCGAAGAAGATCAATTTTGTGAAATAGATTGCTCCTTGTAGTTCATCTAACAAATCATCAATGGCAGGGAATGTGAAACTTATCTTTAATAGTGATCTTGTTAGAGCTCTCTCTATGTCACGGACACATATGCCATGAGCTATCTTTCTTGAATACCATTACCGGTGGTAAAGTAAGAACTGTCTAGGTCTAATAATGCCGACCTCTAACATTTCTTCAACCATGTGATCAATTCACTCTTCTGGACATGGGGGTATCTGTATGGCACGATGTTAGGAGGAACACTCGGGGGTTAGGTGAATTTCATGATCGTGATTTCAATTGGGTGGAAGACCTTTGAATATCTTCAAATACTTTGGAATGCTTATCTGATGATCCTTTGGAGATCTTGAGGGAATATAGATGGCTTAGCGGTTTGAACATATAGTGAGCATGGTTAGCAATAATGCCTTGATGCCTTTCAATAATTTTGTCATGTCGTTAGGCTTATCACCTTACCGGGTTTCCACATGATACCTCTTAAATCAATTTGTTTTCCTTCAATGAAAATTTCATGAAAAGTTCTTGAAAATTAAAACCCTTGTTCCTAATGATTGTAACCATTGGATTCCTAATTTTAACATCTGCACCACCCATGGGTATAGGAAATCATTGGACTATTCATTGCATATTCCCCATAGTAAGATTTATCTTATTGCATTTTCTTGAGCAATTGATAATTCCTCCATCGCAATCATTACTTGAAACTTTCGGTGCTAGATATACAAAGAAATTAGGATCTTTGGCTAATTTATAGTGAATGAAACTATGAGTCTTGTGAGAATCAATTAGGACTATTACCTTTTTTTCTTTTGATGTATCCTTGGATCTTCAGGGTTTGAGGAGTGATAATTCGGGGCAATGCATTACACGTTATGGTGGGAGTCAACTCTTCAAGACAAATTGCTTCTATGTTTTCATCTTGAGATGGTTCTTGTTCTTGTTCTTCTTCCTCTTCACACAATCTATGTGAGAATAATTTCTTCTCCACCACACTTATGTCCCTTACTATACTGGCTATCACAATTAAAAGCGTAAACCTTTTGCTTTCTTTCCTCAATTTATTTGAGGTGTCAACCTTGTAGGTTGAGGTGTTTTAGAATAAGGATCATTGTTGTTTTCTCTATATGTTAGGATTGGTCCTTCTAGTAGCCATATTTTTTACTTTCAACATTTCTTGCCACCTTAAATGCATTCTCCAAGTTGGGTTCCCAAAGGTGAACCTCATGTTGAATGTTATCAACTTTAAGTTCCTATAGATACATCAATCAAGTGCTCATCTGGAATGTGGTTGCCTTTATATTCAATCTTTGGAAGTTCTCAATGTGCTCGATAAGCTGAACCCTTTGCTTGAGATTTATCAATTGGCTAAAGAGGTATTGCTCCTTGTATCCTCATAATTGCTTCTTTTCTTCATTGAAAAATTGTCCAGAGTGATGAGTGATTTCTTGAGAACAAAGCCATCGATACCATACAAATTGATTAGGTTCTAAATATAAAGCAATTAAACTTTGTGTATGGCGGCACATTATGGAGATCAAAGAAATTGCTCATCACGGAAGTATCCATGTGATTGGGTCTTGCCATCAAAATTCCTCATATCAATCTTAGGAAGGTGGTTGGTCCTCAAACCAAAGCTGGAGTTTCTGTTCTTGAGTATACTTCCTTGTGTCCTCATCATGAATTTCATGGGATGCATTTTCGATTTGAGGTGTCTTCATTCTGAGAATTTTTCAATATTTCATGATCTTGCCCCAAACCATCCATCTTAGTATCCAACTTAACTGTTGAATCATCTGGTATCAATTTTAACTTCCGTGAATCCATCTTCTTTTGTAGTTCATTTATGTCCCTCCTCATTTCTTCACCTTCATCAAAGAGTTAGTGGGATTTTCACAGAAGCTTATTTGGTGAAAAAGTTCCCTTTTTTGGTGGCATGTTGGCCAAGTATCTTTTTTGAACCTTGATTTTTAGGTGGTTCTTCTAGACAATATTTCTTCTATTGTATCTCCCAAGTTTCATCCCTTACGGAACAAACTTTATTTTATGTAGTTCTCGATATTTCTTCTCTGTAATGCCATAGGTGTGATCAAAATTAGATGTGCCAAGTGATGCGGGAGCATCTCTCCACATCAACCAACCAACCAACCAGCCACGTCAAGCACACACATTCAAGGCTAAAGAGAGGCGCAACCTCATCTTCAATTTTGAATGTGAATGTAATTAAATGTCTAGGTTGTTGAGCCATGAAGCTATGCCTTTATGTAGGCATTAGGTAGATAGGCCATTAATGTTTGTAAGTGAATCTAGATCGGATAGGGACTAGATAGCCCATTCAATGTAATTGAATAGGGTAGGTATATTGGAGGAAAGAGCTCTAAGAGCCCCTCATGTAAAAGATCGAGAGTATCTCTTAGAGAGTCGAAGGAAGTGGAGAGAGGTTAGTGAGAGCATAAGAGGAATGAGACCTTGTTACGAGCCATTCGGGGAACACCTTATGCATCTGGTTTGCCATTTTAATACAAGTAGCAGTTTTTTCCTTCATGACTATGTGTTAAATGAATGTCTGTGAGGTGTTCTTATGTATGTTGTAGGTTTGCGTTTGCGGGTGTGTCTAATTTTAAGTGAAAGGTCTTTGGCGTTTCATGCGGGGAGGGCGTGTGAGTATTGTAGTCTCTGAATACCCCGGTGCAGCGCGCCGAGTATGTGGAGTTGAGACAAAGACATGTTGTGACCTGGCTTGGAATCCAACGGCTCAGAGGAAGACCTCAAGGGTTTTGAATACCTTGGAGGCAAGGTTTTGTAGGAGATACAAAATTGTAGACAAAAGCTCTGAGGAGTTATGAAAATCTCTGCGAGGTGGGCGTGGCTTGAGTGAAAGGAGTGCACAGAGGAAGAACTACGCTGTGAGTTCTTAAGTCGAGAATCCCGAGGATTCTTGACGCACTCTGCCCAGTGGGCATTGAGACGTGTCTGGAACATACGGGGAAGAGAACTCTTTAGGTTCTATATCACGAAGGAAAAGAGTCGAGGATCTTCCTTGGGAGTTCTTGAATCTCAGTACTCGGCACTAGGTTGTTTAGAGTAGAGCTGAGCGAGGAGGCACCTAAATTCTCCATCCCGAGGAGGAGAAAGGGAAGAAAGGGAGAGTTTCCTTGGAGGTGAAGCTTCTGAGGCTTCGGGATGGGAAGAGCCATTGATCCAAATCAACAAGGGCCGTTGGATCTATAAGTATGGAGTGTATCGAGGTTTCGTTGAGCTAAACTTCGAAAATATTACTAGCGAATTGTCCTTGATATTGCGAGCGAAATCCCGATGAGTAGAAAGATTGTGTGGAGCCACGGAGAAGTCAGTCAGAGGGCAGGTGCTGCGTATTGGAATCCGGGGAAAGTAAAGTCAGAGAAACGTGACATCCCGGGATTCACGATCTTTCGTGAAGTACGAAATCCCATTTAGAATGGGACCGATGAAAGGTAAACTCACAGCGCGCCGGGTTGTATTGAGGTTAAGGAAATTGAGGAGAACGCAAGTTTCGACACGTGAATCACGAAATTGCGATGAAAGAAACCCCGATAGGAAGGTTAGCATTATTTGTTTTGTCGGGTTTTGTGGATTAGGTAAGCGAAAAGGTTGATGGCTAGACTTCGCAAAGTTCGCAATCCAGATTCGATAAGTAAAAAGAGGGGATCACATTAAAATTTCTGTGGGTGAAGATTTTGATAGGGAAATAGAAGAGTTGTTAAGAGCTCTTCGGGCGTGTGAAGAAGATCACGTGGCCAGATTGTTAACTGCGGCTGGCGAGCCTCGATCAAGTGGTATCGAGCACGATTCTTGTCTGTATATTTCAGGTTAGGAAGGCATAAGAGTTAAGGAGCACTCTGATACACAAAAAGTGGTATCGGGCGAGGGCGTCTTTATGTTTCAAGCAGCGGGTGAGCAAAGGGAGAAAGGCAATTGCGGAACTACGTAAGGATTGTTCCCGGTGAGCAGCGTCCATAGGCGACTAGGAGAATTTGTAGGAAATTTGAAACACTTTCCCGGAATGATGACATCCAACGAGTTGCCGGAAGGCAACCGAGAGCGGTAAATGGCTACTAAAAGGCCATAGGTATCTTGAAAGGGAAAATCCCGAGCTAATGAGCACGGTAGAAGGGGAAGGAACTTCGCGGAGCATTGGGAATAATGGGAGCTTGAACTGGATGTGGAAGAATACCAACGAGAGATGGGTATACAAATGGCGCGAAGACAAAGAAAAATGGCCAGATCAAAGGAATTGATGGCTAGAAAGGCGATAATTTGTTAGGGTCGTTGAGGCATCGCGAAAACCTCGTGACCTAAGGAAATAAAGTTGAGATGTGTGAACCCGAGTAGGAAGATTCTCGGTGAAGAGGATAAAATGGGATCGGTGAGGATCTCAAGAATTGTCGGGGAAGGCGGGGAAAAGAAATTCCGGTTTGCAGTGGGAAAGGAGTTGGAATCGCAGCGGATGCGAGATTGTCATGAAAACTGACCCGAGAATTTCATATTGCCGGTGGGAAATGAAATAGGAGTCCTTGTGGGATCTCGAAGGCGCGAGGAGGTGGAAGCATCCCATATTGCCCGGTGGGCAAGGATAAGCAGATGAGACTATATATGGGTCTCATGAACTCATAAGTGAAGTCGGAATCAACCGGAGGAGCTGACAAATGATGAAGATTCATGTGGTTTTCCAAGCCATGAATGAAGATGACAAGTTAAAACTTTCACCACCAGAGGCGTCGAAGGGCCTTACTGGTGGGGGAGTGAGATATTCCTACCACTTGCCCGGGAGGGCGGAAATGCGTGTTCTGGTCGCTTAACGAAGACGGTGGGCTGTCGAGAAGGATTGGAAGCGGTCATCACGAGAGCTTCCCAAGGAGAGAAAATGAGCATTAGAGGGTGTCTCAATGCATTCAGCCGGAAGATAGAAGTTAGCATTGAAGCTAACAATAGAAGAAGTAGAAGAGGGTATTAGGCATTAGAGGTGGCTCAATATTTTCAGCTAGGAAGATGAAAAAGAGATGAATGCAGTACTGGAGCCTACAACAGAAGAGAAATTAGACAGCATGAACTTTGCTGATCTGTGTGAAGAAATTGAATCCCTAGAGAAGAGGGTGAAGGTGCAGAGCGTGCACATCCAACCGGTGAAGTTGGAAATGGATGAAGAAAACATGGGAGATCAAGATGGTGCAGCGCTCATGTCTTGAAAATTTCGCGGCTAAAGTGAATGAACAAAGCCGATACTTGGAGCAAAATTTGGATCCCGAGTGATAGAAGACATCGAGAAGGTTGATGGTAGATTCATGAGAAAGCGCCGACAAGGAGAAATTTGAACAAAGAGAAGGAAACAACAACGGTCACCGGAAACAGCAGTGACACCGAGTGGAGCGGATGAGCGACTCGAGGAAGGGATGATTTGGGATCTAGGAGGATTTCAATAGCTAAGATGGGAAGCTCATGACCAGGAGCTCATGAATATTTCTTGGTGAGAGGTATGATCTTGAGGAGCATCTCTCCCGATCATCGGCCGACAACCAATACGTCAAGGAGCATGCATTCAAGGATGAAGAGAGGCGCCAACCCTCATTTTGATTTAGAATTGAATGTAATTAAATGTCTAGGATGTTGAGCCATAGATCCATGCCTTTATGTAGGAATTAGGTAGATAGGCCTTTAATGGTTGTAAGGTGAGATCTAGATGCGGATAGCGGACTAGACAGCCATTCAATGTAATTGAATAGGGTAAGGTAGATTGTGGGGAAGAGCTCTAAGAGCCCCCTCATGTAAAAGATCAAAGATATCTCTTAGAGAGTGAAGAGGAAGTGGAGAGAGGGATTGCGGTAGAGAGCATAAGAGAATTTTGAGACCTTGTTACGAGGAGTGGGTGGAACCTGCTTGTAAATCACGAGGGTGTTTTTTCCATATTTATTTAATACAAATAGCAGGTTTTCTGCATGACTATGTGTTAAATGGATGTATGTGAGTGTTCTTCATAAGATATGAATGTATGTTGTAGATGTATCTTGTAGGTTTGCATTTCTGGGAATTATTAATGCGATTGGTGAAGGTCTTTGAGGTTTCATGCCGAGAGAGGGGCGTGGCAATCACTGGAGTCTCCCCGAATACGGTCTGCTTGATGCACTTACAGATGTGAGTTCACAAAAAGAGCGTCTTGCCGACACCAAAGCTGGAATCAACTGGGAGAAGCCACATTGAGGGTTCTTGAATACCTCGGAAGCAAGGTTGTGTGGGAGTACACAATTGTAGGAAGCGAAGCTGCTGGGAGTTCTTTGAAGATCTTCTAAGTGGGCATTGAGCAGGTGAAAGGAGTGTATAGGGAAGGAGCTTTGTTGTGAGTTCTTAAGAAGTTAGAATCAGCGAGTTGTGACACTACACCCGGTGGGCGTGAGACGATAGAGATAGGCATAGAAGGAGAAGAGAACTCTTTGTGTTCTGTATTGTGAAGGAAGAGTCTACTGAGGGATCTTCATAGGGTTTATGAATACTTAGAAGTACTCAGCACTAGGTTGTTTGAGTAGACAGAGGGAGGCACCTAAATTCTCCATTGGAGGAAGAAAGGAGAAAAGAATCGAGTTTCCTTGGAGGTTGAAGCTACGGGAAATCTTCGGGGATGAAATGAGAGCCATTGATCCAAATCAACAAGGGCCGTTGGATCTATCTCATTGTTATCAAGCGTGTATCGGGGGTTTTAGTGGAGCTAAACTCGTAAACATTACAGCAGGAATCGCGATATTCCAAAACGCAAAATATCGAAGGCAAGGAGAACGGTGTGTGTGGGCCACGGAGGAGTCAAACTCCTTGACTGTTTCAGAATTTCGTGGAGAGTAAAGTCTTGAAAACTTTGCATTAGGATTCACAATACCGCAAACTCCGAAGTGCCGATGGAGTAAAGCAGCTATTTAGTAGTCAACTCACACGTGTGTCGAATAATCATCATATCGGGAGTCAGGAGTCGGAGAAACGAGTTGTTCGACATCGCAAGTACCGAAATCACGATAGAAGAAACCCCGATAGGAGAAGGTCAATGTTGACTGACTGTCGGGTTTCATGGATTCATTAAACCAAAGGTCGACCGCTAGACTCACAAAGTTGCGAAGTCGATTCCACGATAAAGTAAAAGAGGGGGATGCGCGTAGAAAAGTTTGTGGAGTGAAGATTTTTTCCTGATAGGGAAATAGAAGAGATGTTAAGAGCTCTTTGGGTTGTGTGAAAGAGAATATCCTGCGAGTGGGAATTCTTGTGAGGAACGAGGCACCGTACCAAGTGGAATTCACGGTAACTTCCACACAACTTGACTGATTTTTGGCCTTTCTAGAGATCTCACTTGTATAAGCGTGCCCAAAATAATTGATATAAAATTCTGAAACTTGCACCGAAAATACTCTGAGGATTTTCCCATGATCCAATGAATCCAGTCCCACTCAGTTATGATTGTTTTACTTGGAACACTGTTTGAGACAGTCAATAGGACTAGTCGGATACTCTATCTTACTGATTATCTACAATTTAAGATGACCAGTGAAATTGTTACAAGATCTAGTACTAATTTACGTAAATATCCTCCAAAGTTCATGGTATGAAAGCGTTATGAATTTTTTATATTGAGAATTCCATGGTGACATCATTTTCAGGATGAATCGAGAACCCTATCTTGTATAGGCTCTATCTACGAAAGTATAAATCCCCAGAAGATGATATTTTAACAACATCAGCAGTCCGTGTAAATATCCTCCAAGAATTTATTTCTGAAACATTGTAGAAAATAGTTATAGAAAAAATTCCAAGGTGTCTCGGATGTAGTGAGAAACCCAAGACCTTGAGGGTCACGATTACCATATATTAAGAACCAAATACCAATATAGCATAGAAAAACCAGAAAAGTACTCAATGCCTTGAAAAGAGATAATTCAGATAGCCAGCCTCTTGAGGGGGCAACCTCCTTTTACCCCATAAATGTTTCAGAGTACAAGATGATTCAAAATGAAAGCGTTTCCTTGGTATATATGGGAGACTGGGAGGTATAATTACAGACTAATGGCCTAAAGCTAGGCATAAATAAATTAACATTACTAATATAGTATTCCCCAATTAAGGGGTAGTAGGGTAATGTGGGGAACTAGGTCTCTCTTACGTTATTTGTTATGTCTATTTTCTACATACATAAAGAATTGTATAAACCCTAAATCTTTCAATTTACAATCAAAATATAAGTTTGTGTATTAGGGTTTGTTTATATAAAACCCTATGTTCATCATTTCCCATTATGTTTTTATCTCTTTGAAACATATTTATGTTTTCATGTAAAATAGATAGAAATATTTCTCTGGTACATGAACATTGTCAAAGTAACCACTATAACATATTTCATATTTTCGTAAATATACATATTTAGACTCAACAACTTCTTTTCTTTTTTCCCTTGAAATGTACAAAAGTAAATTTAGTAAATATAATGTCCTACATATTACTATCTATTAGTTTTGAGAAATTATAAATATATTTGTTTTCTAGTAAACAAATTCACTGATTTTATGTAGTCAAGAAATTAGTTGAGTATGTCTCAGTCATTCTATCAGTCTTGCTATTTTCTTGCAACACTTGCTACTAATGGAACAACCCTAAGTAATTGATCAATTGAAATGATTTAAGTAATTGTTTAATGTATATTAGTTTAGTGTTATTTCACAGTTAAATATTTATTGAATGTTTATTACTTTAATTAATTAATTTCATGATTTAATATATGTTTAATAAAATCCATCTTAATAAATTAATGAGTATTTTGTATCGAAAGATCAACCAATTAATGAGGGATAAGGTGGTTGACATTTAATTGAGGGAGGGTAGTTAAGAATTAAATGAAGGAAGGGTGGTGAATGAGGCAGGGGGAGAGAAGGAAGGAGGATAAAGAGAAGGGAAAATACTGGAGGAGAATTTTTTTTGGAGAAACGATCATTTTCATAGGAAAGGGTATTGTTGGTTTTGGGCTAGAGGCTTGTTGGAGGATTGTACTAGTGGTTTTTCTTGAGGAACTTGTTGGAGTTTGGTGGAATGTTACATGGGAGCACACATTCTTTGGGAGTTTTAGGCTCGGGGGCGAGAATCCTTATGGAATCCTGTAGCTAGGGAGCCTTTGGAGAGCTCTGTTCCTAGGCTAGGAGGAAAGAATTGATTTTAAGCTGAGTTTTCAAGTAGTTAGCAACAACATGAATGAAAGGGACAAACTTCTTCTTGAAGAGGTATTTTATCAGTATTAATTTTGTTAATTTTGTTAGAATAGAAAGTTATGATATGTATCTATGTATTGAAAATGTGTAATATGTTGTGTAATTTGTTTTGTGACTATTTTGGACTGAATAATTTGAGATTTTGATATTTAACTGATTAATTTGATATTTAACTAATTAATTTACTATAACTTCAACATAAATTAGATAAATTTGTTGTAATGTAAAACATAAATAGAAATTAGATGTTATGACATAAATTTGTTCATAAGGAGTCTTTATGAAAAGAAAAGTACTATAGATTACAAATTTACCATTTAGCTTTGAATCCCTAGTTAGGGCTTACACATGGTATGAGCCTGGTTTAAATATGGATCAAAGGGTCTACCTACCCACCATCCTCTTGACTCTCTTGGCCCAGCTATGTTTTTTGTCAATCAAACAACCCTGAAAACCGGTCTGAAACCCCTTAAAACTTTAAAACTTGTTGGCCTATATAGGTAAAATCCTTGAAAAGGGTGATATAACATAAATAACTAGAGGTATAAATAGTATATTTAAGGAAAACTTGTAATTTTGGGCCTGAGAGCCAAGCTCCACCTCCACCTCCACCAAACCCACCATTATACACAATTATTTTTTATTTATATGTATACCATATATATATATATATATATATATATAAACAATATACCCATTGGAAATGAAAATGGTATATGTATGCATATTGAAACAAGTGTTAAATGAATTTAATATTTGTTTCAAATTAAACAAACAATAATAAAACAAATATATATATATATATATATATATATCAATTCTGTATGAGCAAGAATATGAAATACATAATTAATACAATGTCGAAATAATTATAATCAAAGAGACAAAGCCCCAAGGGCAAGCTCCAAGTCATGATGAATAGAGCCCATGAGGAGTGTCCCTTTTGCACAATGCTCAAAAAAACAATAAGGTAAAAGTGTTGGGTCTTTTAACAACAACCTTTATTCTAATAAAGTCTCAATGAAATTCACCCCGTAGGATTGACTTAGTGTCCAAATTAATTCCCGAGCCAAAGAAATGACAACACTCATACATGGTGCAAGTTACATCCCACAAGGGACCAAAGACTGCACACAACGCACCAAGCCGCTAAGGAGGGGAAAATGGTGGAGTGCAGGCCCAATCTCCACTTGCTAAGCACCATTATATGCACCATGTTGGGAGAAGGCTCAACACCAGAGACCAAGCACCAAAGCCAAGGCCATGAAACCGTTACTGGCATAGCAGGAAAAAATAATACAAATATATATATATATATATATATATATATATATATATATATATATATTGTCTGTAAAGGCCCATCTATGGTCATGTCGAACTCTACAGCATTGACAACACCCAAGCATAAAGATATGCAAGAAGGTGGAAACCCACAAAAGTTATACAATATGTCTAAACACACAAAACACAACAACAAATCATAAGCCAAGTGTGGAAGTGACAAGCCCACCAATATGATGAGCCTACAAAGGGACTTTTGTTTTCTCAACGCATTGCACTACATGTCCATACAAGCCCGCTCAGAAGCTTAAAACAAAATACTCAACATAAGCAATCAGTCTTACCCACGTCCAAAAGAAACCAAAGAAACCAAAACTACTCCATGAAATATGTTGTCATAACCACTACACCATAGAACCCGCAGGCAGCAAATCCGGCGCAAAAGAGCTCACGATTTCGAACTCATAACCTATTGGTAGAGAAGCCTTGAGAAATGACCAGTGGTAAAGGAAATGTCATGGGAAAGGTTTGATAGCCAATGCCCAATCTATCAAGCACCAAAGCCCGTGACCAAGACCATGCGTAAGTATTAGTCGCACCCACCCGGTCATAATACAAACCAATGCAAGCTTCAGTGAAGTTGCCAGCCATAGAGCCCACACAGCCAAAGGACTGCGCGGCCAAACCCACACATCCATTACACCTTCCCTCTACTGAGCAGATGACAAAAAATGACAATGAAAGAGGCTCGATTGCAATAGCATAGAGGAAGGATGCATTTATGGTTCAGGGGTGGGGCTTGTAGGGTTTTGGGAGTTGAGAGGAAAAAGGGGCGTGGGACTCTTGAAGGCCACGATGCCCTATTTTTTTTTAATTTCAATTTAATTATTTTTTTTTTCTTTTGTTTTGTTATATTTTTTTTATTATTATTATTAATATTCGTTTAAATTAAATTAATTGTAATTATTTTAAAACAATTAGAAATTTTAATTAATTAAAAAAATCAATTAAAGTTTAATAAGGTTATCTAGAGTTTAATTAAAGTTTAATTAAATTGTAAAGTTTAATTATTTCAAAAGAATTATTTAGTTTAATTTGAGGTAAAGTAAAGTTAATTTAGTTTTATATATTTCAAAATCATTAAGTATGTTCAAGATCACATTAACTAGTTTTAAAAAAAAGAAATTTTTAAGGACTTAAACCATGATAAAGGGGGGAGGGGGCTTCATGCGCTCTAGGAGGGTAAGTTAAAGGAATTAGCGAGTGTGGTACAATGTTAACATAGATACCGAGGGAGTCATTAGTTTCTTAGGTGAAGACATCAAGCAAGTGGTTAACTCACGACCTAGCCACTTCCCTAAAAATTAGCGTTTGTTTTATAGACAGTAAAAGACTACGCCCTAACCTTGTTTTCAAGTTTAAGTTCCACAAATGTGAAATGCCCTAGACTCTCACGACAACTTTGGTTGATGTAAGTTAAATTATACAAGATGGTTAGGATTCAAGGAAATCAAGGTAGAGGGACATCGATGCAGAGGCCGCCAGTGTTGTCACCACCATCGCCTGAATTAGCTCTTATTTTGCGCTCTTTGGAGGCCATAAGTGAGAGACTTTTAAAGGGAGCTTCATCAGCCCGAGGATCAGTGGAAGACCCACCATCTGGAATGGGTAATGTTGAAGCATCGAGGGATTCAGAAGGAGGACCTCCACCCGAGGCATCACTCAAGAAATTCCTGCAGAGGATCAAACTTCCAAAGTTTATTAGGAGTGTATAGATGAGCGTCTTGAGAGGCACACTTGGTATGAATGACAAGATGTTTCACCTTAAGAGACTATGCTTCACATCAAAGCCGAATATATCAATCTTTCAGTTAAGGGAAAGTTCCTTGAATTGGTGGGGAAACACACACAGGCGGTTACACCTGCAGACACCGTCTTTTGGGATATTTTTGAGGAAAGGTTTTGAAAGAAATATCTAAAGAGTTTACTACGAGGAGCGAGAAAGGTGGGAGCATTTCATGCTCTAATGCAGGGAAAAAGGACCGTGGAAGAATGCACGAGATGGGGTTCATGGAGTTGGTTAAATATGTTTCATACATGGATAATGATCAGCAACAGGTAGAACACTTGTCTGTGGGTTAAACCCTAAGATAAAGGACATCTTGTGGATGTGGAAACTGTCTTCAATGGAAGAAGTAGTTGAAAATGCACGTTATGCTAAGGAACACATGAAATTAAATTGAGGTATGATATCGACAACTACGCATCATCACAGATTTGGGAAGGCCCCTAGGACCTTCTCTAGGGGAGAGATCTCTAGGCCACCTCCCATATGAGTAGCGAGTTGCACCAAGGAAAGTTGCCATAGGTATTTCAATGGAAGCAAGTTTAGCATCCCACTCATCTGTGTCTGAGGCAAGTCCACAACCTTCTTAGGGAGAAGCTAGTAGGAGCAGAGGTTCCAGGGGAAGGAAATCATTTAGGGGCCGTCGCAGTGCACATGTTTCAATCTCGTGTTATGTTGGGGATGTGGAGGACCCCATTACCGACATGACTATCTAGAGTCACAATCAAGATTTATGCATAGATAAGGAAATGCCCCGATGGGAGAGAAAGTAGCAGCCACCATGTTTATGTAGCAGTTAACAATCACCAGGGAAAACATCGATCCATGGTGGTGGAATCATCAAGTGCAACAAAATCATTTCAATGTTAAAATTTATTTGAATTCTTGTACTCTGAGATAGTTTCATTCACCATCTGCATTAGAAAAGAGTGGGTTGGCAGCCTATGACACGATGACCTTAAACAAGAAGTCGAGATGGCCGAGGAAAAAAATGGTAGGACCAAGTGTTGAAAATTGTCTTGTAGACCTGGGAGTGCGTACTACGGGTTGAAGGTATACGTCATTGTTTTGGGGATGTATGACCTAATCATTGGAATGGATTGGTTAGAAGCACATCGAGATATGGTAGACTATTTAGAAAAAATGTTGCTTTGTGTTGGCGGTGAAGGAAGACCATTGAATATCCATGGTGTGCAGAAGAAGGGTGTCATGCTTTATCTCAACTATGAAGGTTAAGTAGTGCATGAGGCAAGGGTGTAATTTATGTAGTGGAAGAAGTGAGTGAAGGAAAGGACCCTCCTTGGATCAATACCAATATTGTCAAAGTTTAAAGATGTTTTTATGAGCGTGTTACCGGGGTTACCTCTTGAGAGGTAGCTTGATTTTACTATAGAGCTAAAACTTGGTGCAAAACAAATTTCCAAGACTTCCGTATTGGATGGTATTTGGAACTTTGTGAGTTGAAGATGTAGTTGAAAGAGCTACTTGACTTAGTGCTAATAAGGCCTAGTTTCTTTCCTTGGGGTGCACATGTAATTTTTGTGAAGAAGGATGGTTCCTTATGGTACGTGTATAGATTCTGAGACTTGAAATTTGTGATCACCCGGTGAAAAATAAGGTACCAAAATGCACCATGAATAGATGACCTCTTTGATTAGATGAAATGAGCAGCGGTATTATCAAAGATTGATTAGCGATCAAGGTATCATGAGTTAAGGATTAAGGAAGGCAATATTCCTAAACTACCTTCCGAACTTGGTTTGGGCATTACGAGTTTGTTTTAGTACCTTTTGGTTTGACCAATTCACTAGTGATATTCATGAGCCTCATGAATGATTATGGAAATACTTAGACCTCTTTATGCAATTTTCTAGATGATATCCTCATCTATTCCAAGAATGAAAGATCATGAGGAACACTACTTGAGTGGTGTTGTCACCTTAGAGAACAAATTATGGGAAGTTGTTGAAGTGTTCCTTCTTCGAGAAAGAAATTCACTATTTAGGTCCTATCTGAGGAAGAAGACCTCCATGGATGAGGAAAGAAGTTAAAGGCCATTATGGAATGACCGGTGCGAAAATGCTCATGAGGTAATAAGATTCATGGGGCTAGCGGGGTTATTATCAGATATTTGTGGAAGGGTTCTCTAGTAGAACGAACCCATCACCACTTTGCAACACAAGGGGGTTAGGTATGAATGGAATGAAGAGTGTGTGATAGTGCATTCATCGAGGCTAAGAGGTTACTAACTAGTGTGTGCCAATTCTCTGAGAGTGTCATATATGGAAACTAACTAGTGTGCCAATTCCATTTTGAGCTCAAAGTTTCACCCCACTATCTTGTGGGGTGAAATTTTTGAGCTCAAAATGGACCATCAAGTTTAAAACATCTCTTCATTCAAGGGGATGCAGATGCGAGGCAAAGGTGATGGAGTGAGTTTATGGTGAGTACGATTTTGGTATTTCATACATAGGAAAGAAAATGTGGTCATGGATGCAGCAGGCAGGAGACCGTGTCTTCTCCTTAAAACATAAAAGTCAATGAGGGAGCGTGTGTTAACGCAACTCCATGGAGCAGTTGGTATTTAAAAGGTTACTTCAAACCTCAGTGGGAGGCAATTAGATCCAAAGTATGAGAAAGGATATAGTCCGAAAGAAGATGGACTATTAAGATATCGAGGAAGGATGTACATCCTCGAAAGTGGGGATATTGAGAGCATCATACTGAAGGAAGCCATAGATCACTTTATTGTGTGCATCCGGTGTGAAGAAAATGTGTATGCGGAGACATGAGGAAGCTCTTCTTATGGGTAAAGATAGGCTTGATGTGGTCTAGTTTAAATTAAGCCAAGTACCTAGAGGTATCAAAAGTGAAAGATGACCACCATCACATTGAGGTCTCCTACAACCACATGATGTTCTGACCAAGTGGGAAGTCATTTCTATGGATTTTATTGTGGGGTCGCTCACATCTGTGACACAATGCCATTCTTGTGATAGTAGATAAGTTGACCAAGAGTGCTCATTTTATGCGAGTTAGAGACATACGATGTCTTAGATGTGTACGATGTGTTTTGTAGAAAAGGTCATCCATTTACCTGAGATACCCATGAAGATCATTTCGAATAGGGACTCGAGATTCACTTCTAGGTTTTGGACAAGTTCTTGCGGTCGTATTTGGGGACTCAGTTGAACTTAAGCACAATTTATCATTTTAAAACAAGTGGGGCGAGAGAGTAAATCAAGTTATGGAAGACATGCTTTGTTTATTAGGTTGATTGTCATTGATGTCAAACTTGAAGAAAGCCTACATTAGCACAAAGGTTTATGTAATGGACCCAATATTGTTTCATGTAAATATGACTCATTATTTTTTCATGGTTGTGGTAAATATGGATGAAATCCAAAATTGTCCCCATATGGGTGAAATCCCTCAAGGGAAGGCGCTTTGTGGAGTAAGAGAACCCATGCTTAATTGTGGAATAATGAGATGAAGGAAAGTGAATCTGTCAAGGAATATATTCTAGATGGATAGTGCTTGTCATGTCATTTCCAATAGTATGAGCGATGCATAGTCCTCCACAGTTTAGAGAGTTATGGCCACGAAGTTGGAGACCCGAGATTTGGGTAATGGACTAAGTTTACTTGATGGGTAATGGCATGAGTTATATGATATATTTTCAGATAATACTATTCTATATGGATAGTACATGTCATTTAATTTCTGATGGTGTATTATAATGTCACATAAGTCCTCACGATTTGAGAGTTATGGCCTTACAGTTGGAGGACACTCATATGTCATCTAGAAGCCCCAAAGGTCAAAGTAGTCAAAAGTGGTTTAAGAGATTTTAAAAGGTAAATAATAAAAGTGAAGTGATAAGTGTATTATAATTCAAATTGAATACAAAATAAATTATTTCAATAATAAATTTAATGGAGAAATTGAAGGGACCGACCTAAAATAAAGGAAATGGGCGATTATTCTAGAAGATGTTTTTAAGGCTACTTGGAGAGTATAAATGAAGGCAAGGCTCTCATTTCAATCACACTTGTGAATGTGAATATCTATAGGTTTCTGGGGTAACCAAAATGATATCTAAGATGAAATTAGGGGAAGTGAAGAAGAAATTTTGTAAATGCAGAGAGGATAAATTCTTTGATGGTGCTTTCTAAGGTATGTTATTTCACGATCATATCATAAATTTTCCTTTATAACTATTTTCTATATTGATTCAAATCCTTAGGAATTGCTGTGAAAGTGAAAACATATCCAAGTATCCATGGTAAACAATTCATCTTGTGGGTCATTGTATTTTGGGTTAGTGAATATTGAATATCTATAGGTTTCTGAGGTAACCAAATGATATCTAAGATGAAATTCTGAGGGAAGTGAAGAAAAGAAGGCTGAAATGCAAGGAAGGATAAATTCTTTTGATGGTGCTTTCTAAGGTATGTTATTTACAGGTCATATCACCATTTTCACTATAACTATTTTTCTATAATGATTCAAATCCTTAAATTGCTGTGAAAGTGAGAAAACATATCCAAGTATCCATGGTAAACAATTCATCTTGTGGGTCATTGTATTTTTGGAGTTACACTCCGTGGAAAATAGGGTTTGTGGCCAGTCCCGAAACTAGTCAAAATCAAGTGTTTTGGGTCAAAACATCATAACTTATTCATAAAAGATCTAAATTTAGTGAGACAAAATGTTTTGGTTAGGGTATAGTCTATAGTATGTGGTGTAATATTTTTAGATTAATGAATCAAATATTTTGTGCGGGGCACACTCTATAAGGTCACTCTCTAGAATAAGCCATAATTCAACAAGGTATGCCATTTTTGCTACAAATACTTTTCTGAGAGGTTCCAAGTAGTGACACTTAAAGGAATTGCATAAAACACACCGAAGAACATTGTGTATCAGTTTCAGATTTTTATACATTACAGGGTCAAATTTATGATTACTTCAAGTTAGGGTTGTTGACTAATCCAAAACTAGGCATGTCAGACTAAAGAAAAGTTTGATAAAAATGCTAGTCTCTTGTTTTTAAATTTAAGAAAGGTTTGCAGAAATGTGATGATATAAACCAGGTCTATTATAGAGCTACAAATCAGATTTGGATGATGAAATTGATGAGGGATTTTGGTTGTGGTACATGTTGTTTACATGGTTGAGACAAGTAGTTGATGAGTTGGCGCACATACATGAGGTGTATAGTCGATGATGTTGGTACATATTGATGATTCATAATTGATGAGTAGTTGAAACATGATTGGTACATACTTGGTACATGGTTGGTTGCACTTGTTTATGGTACAGGTTGAATACAGGTTGGTGCATCATTGATGCACTTATTTATGGTACAGGTTGAGTACAGGTTGGTGCATGGTTGATGCACTTGTTTATGGTACAGGTTGATTACAGGTTGAGGTACAGGTTGATGCATGGTTGATGCATGGTTCATATTTATTGGTACAGGTTTACAACAGTATCTCTCACAGTGATAGTGTGATAGTGGTTCCATCATTCTACTTCTACTTCAAGGTAGAAGGACGGGGCAAGGACAGGTGGTTGTAGCCACCTTTCGGTTGTATCTGAAGAACATAGGGGGTTGTAGCCTCCTTCTCGCTGTAGCCAGAGAATTGGGGAGTTGGAGCTTCCCTCAGGTTGTAGCCTGAGAAACTAGGGGGGTTGGAGCCTCCTTCCAGTTTAAGCTGGAAAACAAAGGAAGTTGGTGCTTCCAATGAATGTAATTCTTAAAGACATATAAGAAAAAACATTCCGTGGTTTTCTCCCGATTTGGGTTTCCACATAAAACACTGGTATACTGTGTATGTGTATGATTTTTCATTTGTTCATTTCTTATTTACTCTGCAGTTATTGGATGATAATGCTTCATTGATATAACACTTATATTATATGGTTAAAAGGGATTAAATTTCTCTATTACTAATTCACCCCCCTCTCAGTAATCCAAGAATTGGTATCAGAGCAAGGTTTCTTGAGGAAACAGTTTAACCACTGGAAGGAGTTCATGGATTATTCTGAGAATGGAGTACCAATGTTTAAT
>SNQJ01S0003759.1:132702-175470 GCA_010110895.2 Picea sitchensis | reverse complement strand
GAGACAAGTTGTTGTGATAGGTTGTTTAGACAAGTTGTTGTGACATGTTATTTGTACAATTTTGGTGCATGGTTGATGCACTTGTTCATGGTACATGTTGAGGTATAGGTTGGTGCATGTTTGATGCACTTATTTATGGTACAGGTTGATAACAGGTTGAGGTACAGGTTGATGCATGGTTTAGGTTATTGGTACAAGTTGTTTGGTGAAGGTTGATTGGTATAGGTTTACAACTGTATATCTCACAATGATAGTGTGACAGTGGTTCCATAATTATACTTATACGCCAAGTCGGTTGGATGGGGAAAGGACAGGTGGTTGTAGCCACCTTCTGGTTGTAGCCGAAGAACATAGGGGGTTGTATCCTCCTTCTGGTTGTAGCCAAATAATTGGGGAGTTGGAGCTTCCGTCAGGTTGTAGCCTGAGAAACTAGGGGGTTTGATCCTCCTTCCAGTTGGAGTTGGAAAAAAAAGGAAGTTGGTGCTTCCAATGAATGTAATTCTTCAAGACATATAAGAAAAAACATTTGGTGGTTTTCTTCCACTTTGGGTTTCCACGTAAAAACACTGGTGTACTCTGTACTGTGTATGTATATGATTGTTCATTTGTTCATTGTTTATTTACTCTCCAAATATTGGATGATAATGCTACATTGATATAACACTTGCATTATATGGTTAAAAATGATTAGATTTCTCTATTAATTATTCACCCCCCCTCTTCGTAATCCAACAACAATTCATAAAAAGATGTCAGATTTTTATTTTACCAATAATTCAATCATTTCTAGCCATTATCCACATTAAAAAATGACATTCAATCAATAATCATATTATTTAGAATGAAACTATCATTCATTGTACATGCATTATCAACACACCAAGATTTTCATAATGAAATCAAACATTACATGTAATTAAAACCAATGTTCCAATACTCATGGACACATATACACAACACATCCTTGCATTGACTTTGGAATATTATATGTTCATGTCATGCATTCCACCATGTGATTTGGAAGGAATGGTCCATGCCTCAATACTGTTGAGTTTTTATGTTTTTCCAGTAGTTAAAGTATTATATTCCTTTATTATTATTTAATATGCAAAAGGGTCACAACTGAAAGATAGATATCCATAGAAAAATAATATTCATCCTCTAGGAAACCCTCAAGGGGGAGAAAACCCTACAAAATTTCATCAGTATAGATTCCTCCAACATGTACATTGTCATACAATGCTCTTTCACGAAATCAATACCAAAGAGACACAGACACGAACCAAGAATATCCTCCTAGATAAGTGCACACTACTTTCTTGTACTTATGTTTGATGAGTGATCTCAAAATGACTCGATATAACCTCTATTTATAATCTAAAAGACCTAAAAGTCATGACTTATCAATAAACCCTTTCACAATTACAATTAGGAATAACTTTCAAAATTACATAAAATCTCAACACTCCCTCTTAATGAGGAAAGTATTCTATCTGGCACAAAATCTAACATTGTTGCCATCCACACGAGCTCATGACCATTGAATGTTGGACACAAGAATCTATAAATCACAGGAAATCCATAGTGACTTCACAACATGCATCAAGGGTTGGTGGGTATCTCTCTAATAGATACAACATGTTGTCATTAGACTATCTAGTTTCCCATAGAAAACTCAAATATCTTATGCATGACATCCAGTACCCTGCAATAACATTTGTACTTCGTCTCTTCAGCATGCATCCAAGGCCGATGGGTATCTATCCAATAGATACAATATGTCATCATGACATCCACTACCTTGTGATAACATTTGAATCCATCACTCCCTCTAAAGAGGGACTATGTCGATATTGTCCTTGAAGTACTCGAACTTTGTCCTTGACACCGAATTTCTTATAACATTTGCAACCAGCTCATCAGTAGCCACATATTGGAGCCTCATTTCTCCCTTCTGCACCATATCCCTGATATAGTCATACCTAATTTCGATATGCTTCAACTTATCATGAAACATTGGGCTCTCTGACAACTTTATACGACTTTGGTTGTCGCACAAGATACAGGTCGCCTCCATTGCAATATCGAATAATCCAGTTAGCAATTTCCAAAGCCACACTGCTTCATGACTTGCTGCACATGCTGCCAAATATTATTCCTCAGCCTTATCAAGTGCTACACATGACTGCTTCCTATTAATCCATGAAATCATACCGGATCCCATAGTGAAGCAACATCCTAATGTACTTTTCCAGTTTGCAACACTACCAACCCAATTTAAATCCAAATATCCAAGTAGTCTGATCTCATTGTCTGCAACATACTTGAGCCCATAATCCATTGTACTTAAGGTACATCATCAGATGTTTTATTGAAATCAGGTGAACAAATATGGGGTCAACCATGTACTGACTTTGGGTGTTCACAACAAAACATATATCTGGTCGTGTATTCATCAAATACATCAATGATCCAATCATCTTCCTATATAATGTAGCATCCACAACCTGTGAATTCGTATCATCCAACAACTTCATATTTGATTCTTTCCATGTAGCCATCGGCTTACAACCCAACATCCTGAACCTCTTCAGGATATCCACAACATATTTCCCATGATTTAGGAAGATCTTATTCTTCCTCTACCATATCTCTAGACCCAAAAAGTAGTGCAACAAACCTAGGTCTTTCATTTCGAACTTTGAAGTGAGTTTTATCTTATACTTAGTGATGAAATTATCCAATCCTTTTAAGAAAAGGTCATCCACATATAGTAGTAAAATCACCAGTCCATCATTCTCAACCTTGAAGTAAAGGTAAATTATTTGGTAAGTTCAAGGAATTCAAGGCACTAGTAGAAAATTTAATAGATAGGAAGATAAAGATGTTGAGATCAGAAAATGGAAGAGAATTCACCTTAGATGAATTGTGATATCTCTGAAAAGAAGTTTGGATTAAGAGGGATGAGGGTTCCTTCTTACTCTTTCCTTTCCTTGTATGAGCAGCTAAATCTTGATCATCATCCCTTAATTTCTCTTCTCTTGCTACCAGCCTTGCTTCCTCTTGAGTGCAATATTCCCATAATCTGCTAAACTTCATTAGCTTCCTCATTGAGCATATTCCTTGATTGAATCTACAATAATCCTCTTAGCCATTGCTTGGTTCTTTTTATTCTTTTCCGTGGCCTCATATTCCTCTAGTTTGGGAAATTCCTCCTCAACAAATCTTTCTAAATCATGTTCTTCCATAAGGAGGCCTAGTCTATACTTCCATGCTCTGAATTTTTCTTCTCCTTCCATATTCTCGTCAATTTTTGTGTCGGTAGTCATCCTTCCTGGGAAGGTGAAATTATTTTTCCAAAACAATTCCAAAAATCTACGGAAAATCTTCTTTTCTAGGCCTGCTTTGATACCATGTTGAATTTTATGTTTTTCCAATAGTTAATGTATTGTATTCTTTTATTATTATTTAATATGCAAAAGGATCACAAATGAAAGATACATATCCACAAAAAAATAAGATATATCCTTAGGAAAACCCTCAAGGGGGAGAAAACCCTGCAAACTTTCCTTAGTATAAATTCCTCCAACATGTACAATACAATTCTCTTTCACAAAATCAAGACCAAAGAGACTGAAACACAAACCAAGAATAGCCTCCTAGATAAGTGCACACTACTCTCTTGTACTTATGTTCGATGAGTGATCTCAAAATGACTCGATATAACCTCTATTTATACTTTAACAGACCTAAAATATATGATTTATCAATAAACCCTTTCACAATTACACTTAGGAATAACTTTTGAAATTACATAAAATCTCAACAAATACATCATCCAAACTCTTCCCCACAACTCGTCTAATAAACGCATTCAATAAAAAATTAATATTTTCATACTGAAGGATTCCTTCCTTTACATCAAATCAAATATTGAGATTTGAGTGAGGGAATTCTACCTCAATTCCCTTCAACATTTATACACCACAACAACCCCAAACACATACCTGCATGGTTGACATCAATTTAGTGGATGCTACCTAATCAACTGGTACTTTGTAGAAGCTCACAGTCTCCCCTTACCAACCTCTTAATCATTATTCCCACCATCCTCGTTTATCTTCATATGGATGGATACCATAAGCAACAATATCATCATTTTATATTAATTTTTCCTTGTTACATAATCCATCATTAGTTTTATTCAATATCATAGAATCATTATATCATGTATATATATAGATAGGCTACTATTAGTCTATACTCATGCCACCGACATGTTCAGGCAATACACATGCACAAATGCACATCAATATGTACCAATAATTTGATCTTTCATGCCTATTTTATGCACATTCATTCTATCTTTATTATATGCATTATGCACTAATTCTATCATGCACTCCAATTCATATTTATTTCAGATTCAATTAATTGGATAGTTTGTTGTTGTAGATGCCTATCTTTGAATCCTTGATGCCCTGTGCACTGCTATGCTTTCCAACTGTTCACCACTAGCCCCTATTCTACACCTGCTAACCAAACCCCACTTGGCCACTCAAGACCACTTTGATCCAAATGGAGTGATACATTCCTATATTCATATTAATACCTTGCTTCCACTATGCACTTTGATAATAGAGACAACTTTCTTACTTTGGGTACTTTTAGATGGAAGTTGTTAGATCATATCTAATAATTCCTTCTTTCGACATTCCCATGCTTTCACATAGAGATGATTGACTCATCCATGAGTCACACCTCATCTCATTATATCCTTTCTATTTCTCTTGCAACAAGATTTTTATCCTTCACTATATTTCTACCTTCAAGGCTATGGAGTTATTCTTAACTCCATGTTCTTGCAATGATATTTCTCATCTATTAGCTTCATGGTTTATGTGAGAGGTTATATTTATTTTTATTTGCAACATATTCAAACTCTATAGTAGCTGAATATTAATATTCCCCATCTTGTGGACCTTGGAATTAATCCAAAACATACTCACACAATTCTCATTGGTGTAATTCTTATTATGTTTCTATCATTTATTCACAGAACACACTCCACTAGGGTGCTCCTCTGCTTATTAATCAATGCCTTGTTAATAAGCTCCACCTCTTTTAATTTTCAAAACTATTGCACTTAAAATGTACCCATACACTTATGCATAGGAATTACAATGAGTTTCATTACTCTTCCTTACCCAAAAATCACCCCTGACACTCAATTGTATTGCTTGGAAATAGTTCTCCAAATATTGACATTCTTTGGGAAAATCTTCACATTGAGTAATTACATGGTTCATGAAATCTAATTCCACTTCCTCCTATAATTTTATGGAGAAAATAAATGCTCCCATGTAAAACTTAGGCCTTATATTATGATATCCCTTGTATTTCCTTTCTTATTACCATATCCAAGCTTCAATCTGATTTTTGGGCCAAAAGTTATGGCTTCCTGAAATTCCCATTCTATTCAATGGAATATTTTAAGTCCACCGGAAACTTCCTTCTAATTCCTTGAGACTCTTTTGGATCAAGACTAAATTTTGAGTAGATACCTAGATTATACTAACCAATAGATTTACAATTACTACTTTCTTGCTCAATTCTGAGCAACGAGCAAAAAGTTGTAGTCAATTGAATGTTGTCAATTTAACCTTTTTGTACACCTTTTCCCAAGTGCAAAATAATATTAAACACCAACTATGGCCACCTACAGAAATAAATTCGTTGAGAACCAAGAAATTTTTTCTACTTGACATAGACAATAATTCTAACACTGATCTCAAAACAACTTCCATATTTTCAAATGGATTCTCTAGGAAAAATTTGTAGTAATCTGGAAATGACAACTTTGCCCCTTTGCACTTTCGCTTGACTTAGCAATTTTAACCTTGTTTATGAATCCCTACACTGAGTCCTTTTGGATTTTGACAGAATATCAATTGGGTAAGTCCATGACTATCTTTTGAACAATATTTCACGATTTCACCCTTAACTAGGCTTTATACTTTTAGTTACTGCCCATAGAATTTTTGTCGATTTTACATTTTTATTCATGTATGATACACGTGTCTTATTTCTCCTAAAAACATTGTAACTTAACAAAATATCAAATATGTCTCCAAGGATGCATTATATGGTTCAATATCTTTCCACATATTACTCATGTCCCCCAAACTAACTTCTGAGCAAGGAGTTATGCCCTCTAGATGTAAACTCGTGCTGAAATTTCACCTTAACTATTTTGTCTATAACTTTCTCATACGAGATTTGTTTTGCAAAAAATTTAGCTCGTTAGAAAGATCTATTTGAGTTCTTTTATTTGAGATAAAAAGATAATTGCACCTTGGTACACTCTATTCTCATGTGTTTTTATTACCCAAAAAAGTAATTTAGGGCCTCAAAAATTCCCTTTAAGATGAAGACCTTCGAAAATTGGAATTTTCATGGAAACAAATTCACTAAATTATTGTGTTAATAGTATTTAGATCCAAACTGTTTCTCTCAAAATCATGATTAATACCAATAGTTGATTTTCCTAGCCTTTCCAAGTTGTGGCTAGACCTCCATAGGCTTGTCAAAAGCTCTTTCTCGGACCCTTCCCATCAGAAGTCCAAAATGTTGGTACGCAGATGTCTCTGAAATCCATAGTCTGAAACACTATAGGACTCTTCCCGTCGAGAAGCCTCCATCGGAAACAATATTTCCTAGATCCTCGATATTTCTGAACTCTGATCTCTGATATCCTATCAGGGCTTCTCTGTCGAACCTTCCGATTGGAAACCTTCCTGAATGAACCCTCAATTATCCTACTTTCGAAGACTTTCACTCGAATGCTACGTGGAATAGGAGGATTTTCCCACCCTTGCTGAGAAGTCCTATGGTATGGTATGTTGACATGGAAACCCACATAACATTCCCATTCACCTTCGACCCTTCCAAGGAAACATGCTCATTCGATAGATCTAAAGGTCAACAATCGTGCCTATCAACGACCACGATCATCTTGGGCTCCCAAAAATATAGACTTGTTACCTCAGTTGGACTGACTTTGTCAAACACCAAAACACACATTACCTTTTGAACAAGCTCTCCTGAAACACTATCAAACTCCCTCCAAACTCGTAGATCAAAACATTGTTAGACTCCTTATCAAAAACCTTACTTGAGACCTCTCAAAACACTTATCTGAAAGAACATATCTAATATCTAATGGCTGAGAATGACCCTGATTGATCTGACGACTCTCGTTCTTTCAGAATTCGTCCCTCGGGATTCTCTTCTTCGGACTTCAACTCGCTCCCTGCTTCAATACCTTTACAAAACCTAACTCTTGATGAATGGCTAAGATTCACCTTCAATGCGATGAACAATCCTCATTCATTTGACTCGTACCATCAAAATCCTCCCTCTGGACTCAACCTCATGCCTGACTCCAAGACTTTCTGAAACCATCTTCTGTAAGGCTTTTTGGGAATGCTTAGCTATGATACTCATGTGACTAAATATTGACCCCTTATTCTCTAGGTCGAACTATCCTAGGTCATCGATTTCTAAAATTCATGAACGCCCTGAAACTTACATAATTTTGACCTTCTAGGACAAAATCGACTCTACAACTTGCAACTTGATGCCATGAGTTACCTTCTTCAACTGTTCTTAAGCACTCAAACTCAATAATATACTCAATTTGTATTGGATCCTAGACCATACAAGCTCAATGTTTAACCTTGAGCTCTAATTCCATTCTGTAACGTCCCNAACTTGCAACTTGATGCCATGAGTTACCTTCTTCAACTGTTCTTAAGCACTCAAACTCAATAATATACTCAATTTGTATTGGATCCTAGACCATACAAGCTCAATGTTTAACCTTGAGCTCTAATTCCATTCTGTAACGTCCCCCAACTTAACCATGGAACATTCCCATGTGGAAAATCATTAAATCAACAAGATTTACTGCTAATTAATTTCTTGTAGCTTACCAGCTACAAATCACATAGAAATTTAACCATTTGATTGATACCACAATTCTAGAAGCATCTAAATATATATATTAAACTTGAATACAACTGTTCCAACAAAAACAAAATACACACAACATTCATAAAAACCATTTACACGATGGAATAACATAAGAATGAAATAGAAGAAATTACCTATTAGTAATTTCCCAACTAGCTACATACTAAGGATGATCCTCCCAGCCATAGGTGTTATTGTTCATTTTCTGTCAACAAAAGGCCAGCCTTGAGCTGAGGCTATGACTCCACAAGGAGATATGGTCCATTGAATTCCCACTCTCTACACACACAACAACTCCCAAGCTGGGTTCTACTCCCGCAACAGTTCCAATCCTCCAAATTTTGTCTTTTCCCACAATGCACACTACCCAAGGAATGTACCCCCTTCAATGGTCACAGTCCCTCAGGATGTACCATTCATTTATTAGGGCCCTTAGTGCACTTGATTGGAAATGAAATCTCGACTAGGGACCCTTAGGAACTCTTAGCTGCCCAAGGAGTTTTAATCACATCCCTCACAAGGCTCTTGAGTTGTTTACTCAACAGGAAAACACAGTACAGGCTTATAGCCCATTTTTACAATCACATGGTCCTCTTTCTCAATATAAAACGTAGCCAAAAAATGGTTTCCTTAAAGTATACCATGGTTGTTCCTCCTCCTAGCCATGTTCTCTTCCTTTGCTACCCAAAAATTACATGTAAAAACTATCCTCCATCCAAAAACATATAATGTAAAAACTATCCTCCATCCAAAAACGTGATTCTCCCAAAACTACCCCCTTGTTCATACATACTTCCTTCCCTTTGTTTGTTTGCTTGAATTGACTTACACTCTTCCCCAAGCTGATTGTACTTATGTAGATGCTCTTCTATCAACTATGGGATGTGAATCCTCACACCCACCCCCTTTATTCATGAGTTAAATGATTGGCTTTCAACAATCAAGCATTACGAAATATAAGGTTATACAATGATAATAATTTTAGGAATGTGGGTTTGTATTAATACCCATGCATAATTCCCTCTTGGACCCCTTCCACTCATTAATTCTCAGGGAATCATAGCTCCCCGTCGTTCTTGATCTCTTTTGTATCACAACTAAGAATTATTACTTTTATTAATTATTTCAAAATACATAATATATAATTACCTAGCCATATTAGTCAATATGTTTCTCTTTTCCCTACTATTATCAGCTCTCACCAACCTAATTCACACATGTGAACAATTTCATACTACAATTCTATGGGGATTAAAATACGATGCTAGCTAACATGCATAAATAGTCAAAATGTTTGGAAATATTATAACAAGGCTATGTGGTAGGAGCTCATTACAATCATTGGAAAACTTGTGAAAGCATAAATTACATGCACGCGGGAAGAGTAATGAAATGTGGAAGCACAACTTATATGCATGCCAAATAAAATAAATGAAAATGTTAGTTTAAACATGTTTCTTTGTTTTATATATCAATTAACAAATGACCATTGTTCTACGTAGTATCTTAGCTGATGCCAAATGTTTAGCATATCTTATAAAGCACAAATAACTAAAAAATGATTTTAATGAAGGATAATACAATCTTTCTAAGAGGCCTTTGCTTGGTTTCCTTACGCATTTCCTGGGTTGGAGTTGAGTGTGTGGAATGAAATTTTAAGTTGAAGAACAATTTTTTTTATTTATAAATTATTTGTTCTAAAATATAAAAAATTGAGGAAGATAAGTTAAATATAAGGAAACAAAAACTAATTAAATTTCCTCAAGCTCACTCTTTGAATATACACCAGCATATACTCTAATACACAGACTATGTTCAATGATGTGGTAGTAGGGAAAACACTTGACAAGTGTGATCATAAAGAAATATATTATCGAGGAACCTCTTATTATTCCTAACATTATGCAGCCTCCAAAATTTTATACCTCTTAGAATTGTAGATACGTGGAGGGCGACATGTTTTCCATTAGGCATTTGTACTCGATAGGATCTCAACAAAGTTTTTGGTGAAGAAATAAGTCCTTGCATAATCGATGTACAAACTAACGTGCATGATCCTAAAAGCCACAGAGAGAGACTTTAGTAAAGGAAAACTAATTGTTAAGGCACTCGCCCTCTCCTGCACGCCAACCTTACAATTCAGGCAGCCTGCAAGATGTAGACCAAATTTATTTATGTGGAGATAAATCAATATGTCACCATACAAAGGATCATTCAACGAAATCAGAAATAGATGTTCAGTGGGGAAGGTGTCATATTGGTTAAGAGAATTTAAGAGAATCCAAATTTCTTCAATCCATTTTTATTCATTATTAGAATATGAGTTCAAATTGCTAATAAGAGTAAGCAGATACAATGAAGGTTCCTATGGACTAGAGTGGACGACAAGCAAATTTTCTCCCATTGATATCCATGGGAGGTTGAAGCATTCAGGTGGTAAAGCATACTAATGAGACTACATAAGAAGGTTGGGAAGATTGTGATGTAAGCAATAATTGTTAGAAAGTCATTGAGCTCTGAATTTTGTTATTCTGTGCACTAAGCTCTGAATTTTTCTATTCTTTGAGCTCCTTTTTTAAACACCCTATAAAATTTTCCCAATATTAACTTTCATACAAGAAGTTTATTATTGTTGAAAGAAATGCCATCATACACTGAGAAATAGTGATTATTTAGATACTCAAGCTGTATTATTTCAAAGTTTTCATGAACAATATAAGTTGTGTTAATTGTTAATTGTTAATTGTATTTGGTGAGTGAAAACAACAAGACATCAACCTATAGGAGAAATTTCATAGTTCTTTTGATGGGATGGAAGGTGGAAAATGTAATGCATGCTCGAATCAGGGTGCGACCGGTAATTTGGAAGGAATTCCTGCAACACTACAAACAAAACATGATTTGTTGGATAAGGAATGGATATCATTGACCCAAAACAATAAAGAGCTGAGGATGAGACCAATGTCAAATTGGTGCAGGAAAATGATGTGCATAGGATGGAATTTTAATCACTGCATGCAGAAACTGCCAAGAAATATAAAGAGTTCGAGGAAAACCACCGTGAATTGTTGAAGAAGAAGAAAGAACATGGAAATATGATTGAGTCATTGCAAGAGTCTTTCCATCAATATTTGGTGTTAGATTTGTTTAGAAATAAAGCGCTTGAACAAGAATTTCTCTCAACAAAGTTCTCTCAGTATGTCTATGCTTTCAGTTTGCGTAGGGAAATGGTTTGTACCTGCAAATTGAAGGAATTGCACAACAAACAATCAATCATTCCATCTACAGTTACGTTGTAACTAGACGCTTTAATCCTACCTTTCTTACTTTCACCTTTGTCTCTACCTGCTTTCCTAATCAATAGTTCAAGTCACACACTCCCATAATCCATATTTTTCGCCATGGATGACATCCATTGGTTATAGTGGTAGTGTAGTGAAACAACTACCGATATAGGATACTGACAATTACAGGTCATTTATAGGGAAAAAAAATTAATACAATCACATTACTGAGAATTACAACGAAAAAAATTATTACAATCACATTGGAACTAGTAAATTTTTTTATTGCTATCACTGTTAGCAAATCAATATTAACTCAATGCTATATACCATCCTATTGGTAGGTATAATAAGGATTATATTATACCATCTTATTGGTAGGTATAATAAGGATTATCATTTTCCTAGAGGTAGGTGTCAATCCGTTCATTTTTGTGTTTCAGTTCAACTAGAGTCATGTCTTGTCAGTCGATTCCCTATCCAGGATTCTCAGGATAGACCAAATCTCAAACACAAGGTTCACCATGGAAGTATAGTTGATACTACGAGTGAATACATGGTCTATTTAATGTTCTTTGATATATATGTATATGATTTATGATACAAAATATTAAAATTATAAACATGTAATGTCTTTTTTTTCATATTACTTTTTTATTTTTTTGGTGAAAATAGTGAAATGTTTTTTTATAATAAATTATTAATAATTATAAATGAATTTATTATTCTCAAACTGTATTTATAAAAAGAATATTTAACCATAAATTTTTAAACTAGGGGTATCTTTGTTTGGCGAAACGAATGATTTATTTTTTGTAGTGAACTATAAATAATTATAAATGAATTTATTAGTCTCAAAATGTAGTTATAATAAGATGATTTAATGGTAAATTTTACCCTAAACCCCTCCTACTATAAAATGGAAAAAGAAATAATTAAGAAATTACAAGGAATGGGACATTTGGAAGATATAGTGGAAGAAAACCCTCATGTCTCTCTCACCAATTATAAACCTATCTTCCATCAATGTAATGAGGGTGACTTTTAGAATAATTTTAACCATGAGAAAAATAGTGAATGACTATTGATCACGGGGAACCTAAGCTTGGGGAATGGATTCATCAATTAGACATCCTCTAATTTTCAAATGGATTTTCTAGTAAAATATTGCAATAATCTAGAAATGACAATTTTGTCGCTTTGCACTTTCACTTGATTTAACAATTTTAACCTTGTTTATGAGTCCCTACACTGAATCTTTTTGGATTTTGAGAGAATATCAATTGGGTAAGTCCATGACCATCTTCAGAACAATCTTTCACAATTTCATCCTTAACTGGGCTTTATACTTTTAGTTACCGGCCATAGAAGTTTTGACGGTTTCACATTTTTATCCATGTATGATACATGTGTCTTATTTCTCTTCCTACACATTGTTACTTACCCAAATATACAATATGTCTCCATGGATGCATTGTATGATTCAATATATTTCCACATACTACTCATGTCCCCCAAGTGGACTTCTGAGCAAGGAGTTATGCCCTCTGGATGTAAACTGGTGCATGAATTTTACCTTAACTATGATGTAAATTGGCGCATGAATTTTACCTTAACTATTTTGTCTATAACTCTCATAGTAGCTCTGTTTTGTGAAAAATTTAGCTCGTTAGAAAGATCTTTTTGAGTTCTTTTATTTGAGATAAAAATACAAGTGCACCTTGGTACACTCTATTCTTGTGCGTTTTTATTACCCAAAAAAGTAGTTTAGGGCCTCAAAAATTCCCTTTAAGATGAAGACCTTCGAAAAATGGAATTCTCATGGAAAAAAAATCACTAAATTACTATGGTAATAGTATTTAGATCCAAACCGTTGCTCTCAAAATCATGATTAATCCCAATAGTTGATTTTCCCGGCCTTTCCAAATTATGGCTAGACCTCCATAGGCTTGCTAGAATCTCTTTATCGAACCCTTCCCATCGAAAGTCCAAAATGATAGTACGCGGATGTCTCTAAAATCCGCAGTCTGAAACACTATAGGACTCTTCCCGTCGAGAAGCCTCCATCGAAAAAAATATTTCCTAGATCCTTGATCTTTCCGAACTCCGATCTTTGATATGCTATCGATCCCTCTCTGTCGAACCTTCCCATTGGAAACCTTCCTGAATGAACCCTCAGACAACCTACTTTCGAAGAATCTCACTCGACCACTAAGTGGAATAGGAGGATTTGTCCACCCTTGTTGACAAGTCCTATGACATGGTATGCTGACACGACAACCCACGTGGAATTCCCCTTCACCTTTTTCCCTTCCAAGGAAACATGCTCGTTCGATAGATCTAAAGTTCAACAATCATTCCTCTAAATGACCACGATCTTCTTGGTCTCCCAAAAATGTGCACTTGTTACCTCAGTCGCATTGACTTTGTCGAACACCAAAACACACACAACCTTTTTAATAAGCTCTCTCGAAACACTATCGAACTCCCTCCAAACTTGTAGACCGAAACATTTTCAAACTCCTTATCATAAACCTTCCTTCAGACCTCTCAAAACACTTCGTCGGAAGAAAATCCCTTATATTTGATGGCTGAGAATGACCCCGATTGATCTGACGACTCTCGTTCTTTTAGAATTCTTCCCTTGGGATTCTCTTCTTCAGACTTCAACTCGCTCCCTGCTTCAAGACCTTTCCAAAACCTAACTCTTGATGAATGACTAAGATTCAACTTTGATGTGATGAACGGTCCTCATTCATTCGACTTGTACCATCAGAATCCTCCCTTCGGACTCAACCTCATGTCAGATTGCAAGTCTTTTTGAAACCTTCTTTTTTAAGGCCTTTCAGGAATGCTTAGCTCTGATACTCTTGTGACTAAATCTTGACCGTTGATTCTCCAGGTCGAATTAACCTGGGTCATCGATTTATAAACTTCATGACTGCCCTGAAACTTACAGGATTTTGACCTTTTAGGCCAAAAATGACTCTAAAACTTTCCACTTGATGCCATGAGTTACTTTCTTCCACTGTTTTGAAGCTCTCAAACTCGAAAATATACTCAACTTGTGTTGGATACTAGACCATACAAGCTCAGTGTTGAACCTTGAGCTCTGATGCCATTATCTAACGTCCCCCAACTTAACCATGGAACATTCTCACATGAAAAATCATTAAATCAATAAGATTTACTGGTAATTAATTTTTTTTAGCTTACCAACTACAGATCACATAGAAATTTAACCATTTGATTTATACCACAACTCTAGAAGAATCTAAAAATATATATTAAACTTGAATGCAATTGTTCCAGCAAAAAACAAACACACACAACATTCATATAAACTATTTACACGATGAAATAACATAAGAATGGAATAGAAGAAATTATATATTAGTAATTTACCAACTGGTTGCATACGAAGGATGAACCTCCCAGCCATAGGCGTTGTTGTTCATTTTGTCTCAACAGAAGGCCACCCTCGAGCTAAGGCTATGATTCCACAGGGAGATATGGTCCATTGAATGCCCACTCTCCACACACACAACAACTCCCAACTTGGGTTCTACTCCTACAACAGTTCCAATCCTCAAAATTCTCACTTTTCCCACAAACCGCACTACCCAAGGAATGTACCCCCTTCAATGGTCATAGTCCCTAAAGATGTACCATTCATTTATTAGGTCCCTTATTGCACTCGATTGGACATGAACTCTCGTTTGGGGACCCTTCAGAACTCTCAGTTGCCCAAGGAGTTTTCATCGGAACCCTCACAAGGCTCTTGATTCAATTCCTCAACATGAAAATGTACTACAGACTTATATCCCATTTCTACAAGCACATGGACCTCTTTCTCAACATAAAACATAGCCAAACCACGGTTTCCTTAAAATATACCATGGTTGTTCCTCCTCCTAGCCATGTGCTCTTCCTTTGCTACCCAAAAACTGCATGTAAAAACTATCATCCATCGAAAAACGTGATTCTCCAAAATTTATTTATGTGGAGATAAATCGATATGTCACGATACAAAGGATCCTTCAACGAAATCAGAAATAGATGTACATTCGGGAAGGTGTCATACCGGCTAAGAGATTCCAGTCTTCCAATCCATTTTTATCCATTTTCAGAATACGGGTTCAAATTGCTAAAATTTTCCACTTCGCTCATTCCACGGAGCTATTTGATTGATTTGATAAAGAAGCACCCCGCCTATCTTCCATATTGAGTTCTAGAGGTTAGGTTTATGATGCAACCACCTGTACAATTGATAGCCTACACACTTAACTCCATAATTGATGATAATTTCATAATTCACTGAATTTATAACTATAATAGATTAGCTGTATATTATTTTTGTGCCTGAAGACCGACTCGGGTGAGGCGGTGAAGTTGTGAGAACATACCGAGGGATTAGCTGTATATTATTTTTGTGCATAAAGACCGACGTATCTTCTAATCGTATCTCCCAAGTTCATGAACAACGTCATGATGGACTAAATTTTTCCCATGAGATTTGTGTTTTTGCTAGTAAGTATTTCACCTTCTACTCTTAAATATCTATCTAGGGTAACTTTTTGTCTTTAAAAGAGTGAATTTAAATTGGAAATTGATCTAAATTTTAATCAATAATAAATAAAGAGTTTATTAAAGAATGAAAAAATAAGATTATATTGAAAACCAAATTTTATTTTTAATAAAATTTATTAATAGCTAAACACTGAAAATGTAAAATGAATGTATATGATTATTTAAATTTTTCTTGAAATAAATCATATTTAATTTATTTATTTTTAACTTTCCAAAATCAACCTTCCAAAAATCTTTTGAGGTTGAAAACACATGAAATGTTAACATGTTGACTTTTTACACCATTAATATCATTGAAATATTTATAATGGAATGAGAAGAAGCAAAACAAAGTTTGGATGAAATCATTATGAAATCCATAATTTAGCATTCAAACTCAATTTCATTGAAACTCTTCCTTTATGCCTTTCTAAACTATAAGTTTGCAGCCATTGTTTCCATCTATAACAATCTTTGCCTACAATATTTGAAAATGTTCTCCACATTTTATTATTAATATTTTCAAAATGACTTATCAAATACATCTATTACAATTCCTACCAATTATATCTTGTAAATTTATTTACTTTGTATTAACAATTATGTATTATAATTTTTATTTTTTTTTAATTAATGTAATTATCAAATATATGTATCACAATTTTTAAAAATTATGTATTATAAATTTATTTACTTATTTTTAGTTAATATAAGTTGATTTTCATTATCAAATTATATTTTTATTTCAATCATCAAATTCATTTCTCATTTAAAAAATTTAAGTTTTTTTATTGTCTTTCTATTAAACAAAGATATAATAAATATATTCTTTTTATATTATTAAAATAACCACAAATTAAAGATTATAAAAAAAACAAAGCAAGATATCCTAAAATTTGTTTAGAGAAATGAGATAATAGTATTTTTTTTCCCATCCTTTAGGAGATGGAATCGACTATTATAAGTTGAATAGTAATTTTTAGTAGATAGTATCAATTATTCTAAATTAACTAGAATTACATTACTTAGTATAGATGTCATTTAAGTTACCTTTGATATTGTCATTTTTTTTTATGGTAGAATAGATTTTGAAAATATTGAGAAGAAGAAAATTTGTTTTCATTAGTTTTCTTTAATAAATAGAATATGACTTTTCATTCATATGCTACTTTGTGATGTCAAAGATTGCTACGATTATTAGTAAATGTAAATGATAAACAAATACAAAAAGTTTTAAAGAGTGGAAGGATTTACTTCGAGGATTTTGTGGATACCATCTAGGAAGAGTATTTTAATAAATAGAATATGACCTTTTCATTCATATGCTACTTGTGATGTCAAAGATTGCTAGGATTATCAGTAAATGAAAATGATAAATAAATACAAAAAGTTTTAAAGAAAGGAAGGATTTTCTTCGGGAATTTTGTGGATACCACCGAGGAAGCATAATAAAATAATCAATTTAAATGTAATATTTGAGAGTTAATGCATTTTGTTCTTGGGTATTTTTGTTATGAGTTAAAGTGATATATTCATTCTCTATTGAAGTAAATTTTTAGTTGATAGCACCCATCCACATAATCTATTCCTTGTTGGGCGTTTAGTTTTCCTTTTGGTCGATTTTGTCTTTGTGTGGGAGATTTCTTGTTTGTCAGAGTCATTTTTTATGTGCCCAGGTGATTTCACTACTACCTAGGAATTTCCCTTTCACCCATAGGATGTACGGAAGCCATATGGGCTACAAATAGTCTGAACACACCAAGAATTAATTATTGGTTGAATTCATAGATCTCCAGGCATTTTGTTCATTGTTGAGCATCTAAATTCTTCATTGCATTTTTTTATTTGCTATGGGTGACCAAAATTACCCTAAGATGTTTTTATTTGTTGTGAGTTACCAAAAACGTCCTTGGACATTTTCATCTGCTTTGGGTTTCCAAAATCACCCTGAATTTTTTTTTTCTTTGTTGTTGAAGATTGAACCTCCCTCTAGCTATTTCTTTTAACTACTAGTCGATTCATTTGATCGGGATTTCATTTGGTCGATACGACCATCATAGCATGCAATTGGGCTTTGATTTGGTTGAATCGACCACTGGAGTAGTTGACTGAGATTTCATTTGGTCGACCTTACCATCAAAGAATCTGAATAGGTTATCATTCGATTGAACCAACCATTGAAGCATTCGACTAGTCAATCATTGGGTCGACTTGACTTGTGGGTGGTCGACAAGTTTATTATTTTCGTCAAATGGACTATTTATTTAAATATTGCAAGACTTACAATTAGTCAAAGAAGATCAAGAAAAAATATTTAAGTTTATTCCACAGAAGAATCTATGTTGGTGAGATGGATAGGCCATAGGCCTACCAATTATAGATCAAATGTAGCCAAAACAATTGAGGGTTCAAGGAGTAGAATTACTACTCAAGGAATGCAAGGAGGTTTTTGGTTCCACATCTTATGGACAAGATGGGGTATTGTTGTCAATAGGTGGAGGAATATTCTCTGGTGTTATAGCTTCAACTTCATCATATGAAATATCCTTCAAAATGGATACAAAGAGCTTTTTATCCTTACATTTTTCCTAGGAAAATATTTCTCATCATGTTGTAGCATATACCTTTAAGTTGGCACTCCATAATTACAACATGGGTTAAGTTGTGGATCTTAAGGGGTAGGGATTATGAAGAGGGACTGTTATGGGGAGAAATAATGGGATAGGGATGGGGAATAAATTGTGTTTTTAATTTGATCATTCACCACATTTTGAACTTCCTGGGCTATTTGACAAGTTTCCAATCAAGTAGCAAGACAAGACACTAAGACTTGTGCACATATATCTTATTTCAATCAACTAATAATTATTTCCATGAAAAAAGTATATGACATGCCTTCTTCGTTGATGTAAAGTTTCTTAAAATAAGATATGAACTCTTCGACTATGCCAAATTGTTTAATCTTGGTTAGTTGACCCAAATAATGAGTGTTTGTTTCAAAGAATTCATAGAGGTACAATAAAAATTGTGTCTAAGAAATATAACCTTAGTGGGAGTTCTTATGCCATTGCCACCATTGTTAGCAATCAAGATCTAGACATGAAACACCTACAAAAAGTTTCATTAAGTCGTTTTTGAGGCCATGTAGGGAAAAGTAATGTTCCATATAAGTGACCTTCCCTATGAGGTTGGAGCCATCAAATTCATTTACATACTCTTTTGATCTAGATTATGCTGAGAACAAAATGAGATACAAACAAGATGATAGAAAATATCACATAAATACAATGAAACCCAACATATATTAATGAATAAGATAGAAAAACATTGTAGAACACAAACTAGTAAAATGGGTTAGCTTATCTATGAAGAGAAAGAAATGAGATGTTGGGTATGCTTCAATCACAACAAGCTTTACATCACACTCCATTGCATGATTAAAGGGCCTCCTTCACCTCAATTATATATGATAGAGTGAGAGGTGAATAATTCCCATGATGCATGTGGGATAAATTGGTCTAAGTTTATAAAATTCCATAGGCAAGTAAAACACTAGGAATTCCTAGGTGGTCACCCATTCCAGTACTACTCTAGCTCAAGCATGCTTAAATACAAAGTTCTAATGGGATTCGGTGCATTAACACTATGCTATAGGAATGTACATAAGATCTCCAGGAAATCACTACATGATGTTTGTAATTAACGAATGGAGATGGCATTAAATTGCATTCCCCATCAAAAGGGTGAATATCATGTTTTACCAAAACCACAGGTTTGAAAATGTTTATTCAGTGGAAAAGGAATGGCCATCGAGATCCACCTTGATCGTTCCTTCCCCCTTTGTTAGCAGTGGTGCCAGTTGCATCAACTTCCCTCAAAATATGGGAAACCTTTTGTTGAATATGAACCCCAGTGAGTCGCTTGCAAAAATGAAGTAGTTATCCTCCTTGTACTTGGTATTAGATTGTCGAAGGATGTCATCAACCTGTATTTGGAGGTGTTGGATATGTTCAACAAATATGGATGCATGATCTACATTAGTTTGAGTGTGGGAGGACTATGTCAGTGAATATGCTGTCGAAAGAGCTATATCAATGGGGGGTAATGGTTGCAACCTCAAGAATGTTTGAAAAGGGTCGTGGCCAATAGAGCTATGTTGAACACATGGCAAACTCTCATTCTTAGGAAGGGAGTGTCTATAGATTGGACCATTAGGTAAGGGAGCAACAAGCACCAATTCAATGGAATTCTCGACTTTAAAGTGCAAAGGTACCTTTGTATGTGAAAAAATATCTTTGTTCTCCTATGTAATATTGTCAACCTTATTCTACTATATAGAAAGGTATTGGTTCAAGGTTGTAGTGTTCGCAATGAGCTTCTATTCACCGTCTCCCTGGATCATGAAGAGGGAAAATTTTGTGTTCTAACATATTTCTTTGTATTATTGTATTTCCAAGATCAATGAAGTGGAAGTAGTTGTAGCTACCTCAAGGACCCTATAAAGTTGACCTCCCAGAGTAACAATGACACTGCAGGGCCAAGTCTCATAGGTAACATGATGTTTCCACATATTTGGCTATCTGAAAATAACATCACATACTTTAAGTGGGGAAACATCACACAAGACCTCATCTTCAAGGGATTAATCCCATATGATAGGCGACATTGCATGCTGACACAAATGTCTCGTCCCCAAATCAACCATCAAATGGTGTATGGTTGGGGGTGTGGCATCGTTGACATCTTCAATCTCTTGAAAAACTCGGTTGAGATCAGGTTCTTTTGACTCCCGTTGTCAACAATGAAATTAAATGGGGTCCCATTTATGCACATTTTCAAGTGGAATAGGTGCTCCCCCTCCTCAAGCTCCTCTGTTTATTCTAGTTTTATTGTTCTAGTGTGATGGTAGCGATGGGTTCTACATCAATGGTCCATTTCCATTTATTATATGATTTGAATCAAAGTGAAGTCGGGAGGTTCCGATTATTTTTCTTTGAGCTCGACCAATAATGGTATTTTGGGGTGACATTCATGAAGTGTTGTTCAGCGAGTTTTGAAAATGGAGGCCGACACCACTTTATGTTGTCTTTCTTATACATCTTGTTACCCTTTATTTCCCGCGTCTTGGATTGAATCTCTTGAGTTTGACCTTCCTTTATTTTCCCTTCAATATGAGAGTTAGGATTGTCTTTTTCATACTTCTATTGTGGTTTATTTTCAGAGCGGACGTAAACCTCTGTTGGATTCTTGAGGAAGGGGTAAGATCGATGAAGTGGGAAACATCACACAAGATTCCTCATCTTCAAAGGATTAATCCCATAGGATAAACATTGCTTGCTGACACAAATGTCTCGTTCCCAAATAAACCATCAAATGGTGTATGGTTGGGGATGGCATGGATTGGCATCTTCAATCTATTGAAAAACTCGGTTGAGATCAGGTTCTTTTGTTTCTGTTATCAACAATGAAATGCTATGGGGTCCCATTTACTCACATTTTCAAGTGGAATAGGTGCTCCCCCTCCTCAAGCTCCTACAGTTCTTTTAGTTGTATTTTCTATTAGCACGATGGTGGCATTGGGTTCTACATCAATGGTCCATTTCCATTTATTATGATTTGAATCAAAGTGAGAGTCAGGTTCTGATTATTTTCCTTTAAGCTCGACCACCAATGAAACATTTTGGGTGACATTCATGATGTTGTTCAAGGATTTTTTATTAGGCCGACACCACTTTATGTTGTCTTTCTTATACATCTTGTTACCCTTTATTTCCCGCGTCTTGGATTGAATCTCTTGAGTTTGACCTTCCTTTATTTTCCCTTCAATATGAGAGTTAGGATTGTCTTTTCGCCGCTACTGTTAATGGTTTATTTTCAAGCGGTTGTAAACTTACTCTGTTGGATTCTGCGAGAAGAGGTGAATCAGTGGTAAGGAAACATCACACAAGACCTCATCTTCAAGGGATTAATCCCATAGGATAGGCGACATTGCTGACTTCGATATCCTGGATTTCCCAAATAAACCATCAAATGGTGTATGGTTGGGGAATTAATGGCATCGTTAGCATCTTCAATCTCTTGAAAACTTCGTTGAGATCAGTTCTTTTGACTCCACATTGTCAACAATGAAATGCTATGGGGTCCCATTTACTCACATTTTCAAGTGGAATAAATTGCTCCCCTCCTCAAGCTCCTCTGTTTATTCTAGTTTTATTGTTCTAGTAGCGATGGTAGCAGTGGGTTCTACATCAATGGTCCATTTCCATTTATTATGATTTGAATCAAAGTGAGAGTCAGGTTCTGATTATTTTCTTTGAGCTCGACCAATAATGAATGTTTTTGGGTGACATTCGTAAGTGTTGTTCAACGGGATTTTGTGGGCCGACACACCACTTTATGGCATCTTTCTTAGACATCTTGTTACCCTTCATTTCTCGCGTCTTGGATTGAATCTCTTGAGTTTGACCTTCCTTTATTTTCCCTTCAATATGAGAGTTAGGATTGTCTTTTTCATACTTCTATTGTGGTTTATTTTCAAACCCGGTTGTAAACACTGCCTGTTGACACTGAGAAGGGGGTGAATCGATAAGTGGGAAACATCACACAAGACCTCATCTTCAAGGGATTAATCCCATATGATAGGCGACATTGCTTAGCGGCTGGAAATGTCTCATTCCCAGGCAAACCATCAAATGGGTGGCAATGGATTTGGGGTTGTGGCATCATTGGAACCTTCAATCTATTGACAACCTAGTTTGATAACAAGTTCTTTTGACTCCTGTTGTCAACAATGAAATGCTATAGAGATTTATTCTCCACATTTTTCAAGTGGAACGTTATCACTCTAAAGCTCCTCACATTTATTCTAGTTTTATTGATACGTAAGTGATGGTAGTGATGGGTTCTACATCAATGGTCCATTTAAGTGATGGTAGCAGTGGGTTCTACATCAATGGTCCATTTACCTTTATTATGATTTGAATCAAAGTGAGAGTCAGGTTCTGATTATTTTTCTTTGAGCTCAACCAATAATGATTGTTTTGAGTGACATTCATCAGTGTTGTTCCAAAGCATTTTGTGGAACTCACACCACTTTATGGCATCTTTCTTAGACATCTTGTTACCCTTCATTTCTCGCGTCTTGGATTGAATCTCTTGAGGTTGACCTTCCTTTCTTTGTCCTTCAATATGAGAGTTAGGATTGTGTTTTCCATTCTTCTGTTGTGGTTTATTTTCAAACTCAGACTGCCACTTAATCCACTTCTTGAATTTATGCTCAATTTTGATTTCATATCGATAAGCAACTCCCAGTGAGGATATTTCCAAGAAATCCCTATTGGTTTGGATGTACATGTGTATAACACTATGGTACTTCAAAAACATGTGCCACTCAAAGTATTTGATACCCAACTTTGAGCACAAGGTATAAAATATGTTAGTGTACTCTCACACCTTTTGGTCTCTTTTTTGACACTGAGTCATCAATCTCATGTACTAGTCATCATAGTTTTCGACAAGGTAGAACTCCTCCTTGAAGGCATCTACAAACGTTGCCCTATTGGGTTCTCTCCCAAATGGCATAGATTCATTCATAGTGTATCTCTCCCAATAATCTTCCCACCAAGATCTAGCACGGGGAAGGAATTTAAGGAGCACGAAGGTGATCTTTTCACTCTAAGACTTTTTTTGGATAGAGTAATAACCTTCTAGCATATTCAACAAATTTTCTAGAGAATCTGCATCTATATAGCCCTCAAATAAGGGGATACCAATAGGAAGATTAATCTCTCATCCAATAAATCTTAACAATGGAGATCAATGACCTAAAATAAGGGATCCTCAAGGGAGCAACCTTCACCCACAAGATCAACTTTAACTTGATAAACTTACTCAATACTTCTTTCCATGGTTCCAATATGTATAGACAAATAAAGGCACCAAATAATTACCAAACCAACAAAGGAATAAGAAGAGAGTTACCCTAAAATTTCTTCTCTCCAATGGTAGAAAAATTTGTTCAATGGATTGATCTAGTTATCACGTAGAAAACTTGAGAATTTCACCATTAATCTTTACTCACTAAATAAGAATCAATATAGAGAAGCTTCAAGAATTCACAAAAACATCCATAAAGAAAGAATAATTTAGACAACCATATGCTTCAAGAAATATATGTCAATTATTTTCTAAGGAGTCGATTCTCCAAAAATATAACAGTGAGTGATATTGAATAAGGGAAATTTTTTATATAGAATATTAATCAACTTTCATTACATTAAAATAATAATCTCTCATGTGATATCCTTGGATATATCCTACGGAGGGATAAAATATCATTGAATCTATATATAGTAAAAAATATATAAAAACAAATGAGGTGGTAAAGCAACATGTACAGTAATCCAAGTGAAATAGAACCAAGAAAGAGGGACATATCCATCAATAAGGGAATGAGGTCAAATGTCCAACGTATATTCTCCAAAGTCCTACAATTAAGTAGATCCTCAACCAATATCCACAAAGTGTGCAATGAAAAACTCCCAAATCTCCTCCAATGAGGAGGCATATCCATAAATTATGAGTGAAAACCCCTCAATAGTGGACAAGTCCTCAAAATCAACTCTGATATGTCATGTGTGAGGTGTTCAAGGTGCATAATCCTCCTCAAATCATTCCAATAATATATTTAAGTGATGGGAGAGACAAATAAACCCACATATTCCATATAGAAACCCCTAATGTAATATTCGAGGTGGACATCCCCTCAAATTATGTGACAAAATCCTCAAAATGTAAAAACAAGGTGAGAATTGAAAAATATAGGACATGGCATGGCATGATATATCAATGTACATGAAAAATAACTCCAAATTGTTCTATCTATTTCATTTGGAACCATGAACTTCTTCAATATACTTGAATATGTCTCAAGAACTATGAACTACCTTGGGAACTATGAAGATGCCAAAAAGGAACCATACATCCTCAAACACCACAACATATGATCAGTCAATATTTCATCAGACCCTCGAGATCATCATAATCCATGAAATCAAATGAGAGCACCAAATTTCCAAGTCTCTTACTGAATAAAATCACCGAGTCTTTGAAGAAATTCATTGGTATTACCCCTATGCAATGTAATGGGTAGAAGTTGGATCCAAATATGGGACATGTTCTCTTCTTGGGAGTGAACGAGAACATTAGAATATCCTAATGTACATGTTATAAATTACCTCAGCATCAACAAAAATACTACACTAATCATCAAAACCTGGCTTTTATAAAGCAATACACAAGCCATCAATGCCTATGAGAGCATGAAATCTCATCTAACGATCAAATGATCTTATTAATTATATTATAGTGCTCAAAGGAGATTATTTTTTTTCCCACCCTACTCTATTATGTACAATATGAGGGTGGTAGGTGATATTAGAGAGCCAATGTAGCCACCTTAGCACCTCATCAATACAATGGCCCTTTCCTCTATGTTTGGTCATCATACAAATCAAGGAGACATTGAATTTCAAATTATTGTAGGATGGAATCTCTATCATTTTTGGGTTGGAAATGATCCTAGGTATATAGAACTCAAGGATTTTATCAACTATATGCAAATGATAGAACAAGATGCTACATGATTTCTTTATCAACCACTAGTGAGGGTGGCTATAATTTTTGTTGAGTAGTGAAATATCTCCTTGCCCTATGACTAGCTATAAAACCCTTTCTTTGCTACTTTATAAGAGTAGATGATGCTGTTCAAATTCTTGTTGTTGAATATATCATTGTAAGACTATGGGAGAAAACTGGCCATGTGAAATTGTATCTCAAAGGCAATGTTTAACCCACAAGTTATTGAGCAATTCCATAAATTCGACCTCAAAGCCTACAAGATCCTTTGTCATTATTCCTATAGCACAAGGGATATATTAAAATATATCATCCCCACATCCCCATTTTATATTTTTCATAATGTCCCCACTATAATCCCTAGTTTAATTAATGCTTAATGCAGATATAATGTGTTGCCACAACCAAGTGATGGATATGTGAAACATATTTATGAATTTTAATAATAAAATGTGATGTCAACTACTAAGGGGACATGGATAGGGATGGGGGATGAATTAATCCACAAGAGAGGGGATGACCTAAGAGAATCTATAAGAGGGTTCCAAGGGGGAAATGCCCATGTCTATTAACTTGACCCACATTCCTAAATTTTTATTATCATTATTTATTAAAATCTATTTATGATTGAGTGTCCCAAATCCAACTATTGAATGCATGTAAGAGGGTCGGTGTGAAAAGTCACATCCCATAGTTATTAGGAGCATGGAGGTTGAGTACAATAAGCTTTGGGAAGTGTGTTGTTTAATCAAGCAATCCAAAGGATAGGGAATTTGTATGGGTTGTTACAACAATTTTAGACAATCAAGTTTTTGGCATGAAAATCAATTAGAGAGAAGAAAAGAGAGCTTGGAGATCGAGCATCCATGGAGGGAAAATTATGGAGAATGATGGAGTGTTTTTGGATTTGAAGACTGAATATCTCGGTTGTTAGGTCTGGAGAGTCAAATTTTGTGTGAGTTACACTATTACAACAAGTGGTTGTTGTTGTTGTTGTTGGCAGTTTTCTTGGAAGTGAGTTCCCTTGATTTCCCAACAAAGAGATTCATGGTTACCTTTTTTGAAGAGACCATGACCAATGAATGGGACACTCGAGGGAATGATATTAGTGAAGGGGTACATTCCTTGGGTTCGACAGGTCGAGAGGAAGAAAGATGGTGGAAAATAGGGAGATTTGTAGGAGAATATTGGTGGAAGGTGCGATTTTGAGTTATGACTGAATAGTGAGAGACCACCCTATTTTGTGGATTTATAGCCCCAAATTGGGGGTGACGTGTTGTTGATATTTGGAACAAAAATTCTATGGTTGGGTGAAACTTCCATTCCAAGCAACCAGTTGCACAAATATTTAAAAACGATAAGTGTGTTTTATCTATTTTCTAGTTGCATTATAAGTTTTAAATGTTGTGCATGAACTCTGTGTATGAGACTGCTTTATATGTTGTTGTGTTGAGATGTTTAAAATTCATTATCATTTATTTTTATCATTCTTTACATGCATATAATTAATTGTATCAGACAATAGTTAAATCTATCTACAATTCATAGATGGTAAGCTACATGAAATTAATTAGTTTGCATAAATTTTTAATTTTTATGTGTAATTCCGCACGTAATGGACCTCAGTTGGGATGAGGACGTTACATCATGGTACCAGATATTTTCGTTCAAACACTTGAACCATATGGGCCAAGATATAGAGAGAATTGGTGAAATTCATTTTTACATATTTTGGTTTGTGTGAATTTGTGGAAAATAATGGAAAATTACAGCAAAATCCCCAAATTCATGGGTAAATTTCAAGTTTAAATGCCTCGTATCAGTTAAAGAGATGATATGGGGTGTGAATATATAAGTTGGAAATCTATGATGAAAGGAATGAATTCATGTTTTAATCATCATTGTAGCACTAGGAAGATTTTGTAGAATCAACAACCTAAATTGCATTTGATCTCGAGATCAACGACCTCGATTCATTTTAACAAATTAAAAAATTTATAAGGTTTTGACCATTTACAAGGTTGAGGAGATCAATGAGTGAGATTCATTTTCAGTAGCTAGGAAAATGAGAAATACTTATTACTGATGGTCTGGATTTTTTTTTGACTGGTGGGAGGTTGGAGCAGATCAATGGTCAAGATCAGTTTGAATGATAGATCGATGGCCTCGATTCATTGAGGATTTGGTCAAAATTTCTAAGTTTTGGAAATTCACCAAAATAAATAATCAATGGTCGATGGTTAGATCGACGAGTTTGGAGAAGAGTTTCGATCAACCAAAAGAGATCTTCAATGGTCAATGGTTGATGATCATGCATTTTCATAGTTTGGAAAAGTTTGATAGATCGATGATCCAGATCATTTTTTTAATGGGAAAACAACGGTCCATGTACATTTGATATTTGGTCAAAAATTTCTAAGTGTTGGAAATTCGTCAAGAGAATTCACTGATGGTTGATGGTTGGGTCGGTCGAATTGGTGAAGTGTTTTATTTTCCAATGGAAATTGTTGATGATCAATGGTCAGGTGTTGGCTGATTCAATGAATTTTTTCGATTGATCAATAGAAAGTGTCCATTCTCGATGGTAGATGGTTAGGTGTTTATCGATTCGAGGAGGTGTTCGGGTCACCCAAGGGAAATTTCCAATGGACAATGAATAAAAGAAGGTGATGAAATGTCATGTCATGTCAATATCTATATTTTATGCCATGTCATCCAAAGTTCAAGTTTAGATTATGTGTTTCAATCCACTTCATCATTCACGTGTCATGTCACTACACCAGTTTCCATGTCATCTAGGAAAAGGGTCAATAACTGATTGTCAGATCGACCAAATTGGAGAAGTGTTTTCGTATGCCAACATGAATGGTTGGTGGATGATGGTTGATTGTCAGGTCATTCAAATGGAGATATTTTTTCATCTTGCAATGAAAATCACTGATGGTCGGTGGTCAATGGTTGGGTTGGATGGTTTAGTGATGTATTTCAATCGGTTTTTAAGGAAAAGGGACGATGGTCGATGATCAAGTCAATAGTTTAGGAAACGTGTTATGCATGTCCAAATGAAACTATCAATAGTTTATGGATGATGTATTTCATATCAATGAATGATATTTGACTCAATTTTGAGACCGATGGTGTAGATTAAAGGGCTATTATAATAGTAAATTAGTAATTTTTCTATAAAATTTTGAGGTTTTTGAAGGTCATAAACTTGCAAGGTGATTTCGAGGCCCTAAACGATCTTTTTAAGAAATCAAAACCCATAAGAGTAAAGTGTACCAAGGTACACTCCATCTCTAAATATTAAATAAAATAACTCAGAGAGAGATATCCAATGAACTACTTCAGGTGAAAAACAAAGCTCATATGAGAAACTTATAGCTAAAACAATTAAGGTAAAAGTTTGGCACTAGTTTACTTCCCAAAGGAATAACTCCTTGCTCAAAAGTCCATTTGAGGAAAAAGAGTAGTCTATAGAAAGCTTATGATCCATAAAAGAAAACCAGGGGGCCAAGTTTGGTATATGAGTACCTGAAAATGTGCAAGAAGATAAACAAGACATGTGCAACATACATGGATAAATTGGGAAAAATAGTGAAAACTTCTCTAGACCATAATGTTCAACTCAGAGCTTAGATTTCAGCAAAAAGTTAGTCACTAGAATGTTCTTGTATATGTGAATACATCTATCCACCCAAAATTTTGAATCCAATTATAAATTTATTAGAAAGCAATATATATTTTATGTGGCAGTTAAAAAAAAGAGTGGAAATTGCAACTTGTAAATATTGTAATTTTTCGCTCAGAACTCAGAATGAGGCATGAATATAGTCGTTGGAGAACCATTTCATGGAGGAATGTGTCTAAGGGATTATATTTTTACTTAGTGTAATTTTTTATTCATAAAATGATGTGAATAAAAACTTGTATTCTAATTAATGCAATGCTTTATAATATGCATGTGTTAATGATAATTGTTCCAGATACATTTCTTGCATAATTAGAGGTACATAAACAAAAAACTGGTTCTTATATGAGGACTAGAGTTACAAAATATTCCTAGGGATATTAGGAGGAGATTATAGTTCTTCATGTCAACATGGGTAATGTTGATATAGTTTCTAATGGAAGAAGGAGCAGGTAGGAGCCTATAACTATGAGAAGCTTGCATAAAGAAATGCAGAGCTATAGCGATGATAAGGAAAGGATTATGAAGGATCAAGAAGAGATAATTGAGATACTAAATATGGTGCATAATCAAGTTAATAAATACTCTATCTCTAAGAAAGAAGATATTTCTAGACAAGTGACAACACCTATATCCCATAGAAAAATGGATGATCATGGGAACGACAGGAAGTCAAGAAGCATGCGCAGGCACCATCATTCTCCAAGGAAATATACGAAAATAACTCATGAAATTTTTGGGCCAGGGAGCATCCCAAGTGTCTCTTATTAGAAAATAAAGAAGAATTCCTAAGGCAAACATCTTGCAAGGTGAACTGAATAAAATAAAGCCGCCAACTTTCAATGGTGAGCATAGGAAGGGGGAGGAGGTCGAGGCCTGGATGTTTATTAATTGGGTTGGTTGTCATTGATGTCAATCCTTGAATAATGTCCAGTAGAGAATTACGGTAGGAAAAAGGTTTGGGTAATGGACCCAAGTTTGTTTGATGTATAATGGTATGAGTTTTGATATATTTGTAGGTAAGACTATTCTAGATGGATAGTATATGTCATGCCATTTCCGGTGGTATGTGAAACATCACAGAACCCCTCACGGTTTGAGAATTAAGGCATTACGAAGTTGAAGGACCCTCATATGATTGGCTTGAAGCCCCAAAAGGTCAAAGAAGTCAAAGTGATTGCAAAGAAGAAATTATTTAAATAATAAAGTGAAGTGACAAATTCAAAGAGATTATTTAAATAATAAAGTGAAGTGACAAAGTCAAAGAGGATTATTTAAATAATAAAGTGTAGTGACAAAGTCAAAGAGGATTATTTAAATAATAAAGTGAAGTGACAAAATCAAAAAGGATTATTTAAATAATAAAGTGAAGTGACAAAGTCAAGGAGGGTTATTTAAATAATAAAGTAAATGGAGAACTTTCTAATTATGGAAAGTGGTTATAAGAAGGTTAACCCTAAAATCAAGAAGATGGGTTAAGTGGTCAAGTGACTATTGGATAGATGGACAAGTGGAAAATTGGGCAAAGTTGGACATAGGTGACTATGTGGGCAAAGTGGCTATGTGGACAAAGTGGCCTAGAAGATGCTTTTAAGGATGTTACTTGAAGAGTATAAATAAGAGTCAAGGTTCTCTCATTTTAAACACACTTGATCATCTTGAATATCTATAATTGACTAAGGTAACCAAAGGATATCTAAGCCGAATTTTAAAGGGAGGGTGAAGTAAAGAAGGCCAAAATTCAAGGGAGGATAAATTCTTTTGATGATTCTTTCTAAGGTATGTCATTTACATTTCATCTCACCATTTTCACAATAACTTGTTTTCTATAATGATTCAGACCATGAAATTGGGAGGTCATTAAGGAAACATATCCAAGTAGTTGTGGTACAAATTTCATCTTGTGGGTCATTTAAGTTTTGGAGTTACACTCCGTGGAAAATAGGGGTTGTGGCTAGTCCTCAAACTAGTCTAAAACATGTGTTTCAGCTAAAAACGTCATAACTTCTTCATAACAGATTTAAATTTAGTAAGTCCAAATGTGTTGGTTATAGTACGGTCTGTAGTATTCTGTGTACAATTTTCAGATCCATACAACAAATATTATGTGCGAGGCATGCTCTACAAGTTTGCTCTCTAGAATAAGCCATAATTCAACAAGGTGTGTCATTTCTGCTATAACTCATTTTCTGAGAGGTTCCAAGTAGTGAAATATAGAGGAATTGCATAAAAGAAACTGAAGAACATTGTGTACCATCTTCAGATATTTATTCATTAAAGGTACATAGTTATGATTATTTCAAGTTAGGGTTTTTTACTAATCCAAAATTAGTCATGTGAGACTAAAATAAAGTTTTATGAAAATGATAGTCTCTTGTTGTTAAAGTTAAGGAAGGTTTGTAGGTATGTGATCATGTACACCAGGTCTATTATAGAGTTGCAAATCAGATTTGGATGACGAAATTGATGAGGGATTTTGGTTGAGGTTAAGGTACAGGTTGGTGCATGGTTGATTCACTTGTTTATGGTACACGTTGATTACAGGTTGAGGTTCAGGTTGATGCATGGTTGATGCATGGTTCATGTTATTGGTACATGATTTTTGGTGCAGGTTGATTGGTACAGGTTTACAGAAGTATATCTCAGAGTGATAGTGTGAAAGTGGTTCCATCATTCTACTTATACGTCAGGGTGGTTGGACGGGGCAAGGATAGGTGGTTGTAGCCACCTTCCAGTTGTAGCCAGAGAACATAGGGGGTTGTAGCCTCCTTCTAGTTGTAGCTAGAGAATTGGGGAGTTGGATCTGCCCTCAAGTTGTAGCCTAAGAAACTAGGGGGTTGGAGCCTCCTTCCAGTTGCAGCTGGAAAACAAAGTAAGTTGGTGCTTCCAATGAATGTAATTCTTCAAGACATATAGGAAAAAACATTTTGTTGTTTTCTCCCACTTTGGGTTTCCACATAAAAACACTGGTGTACTGTGTATGTGTATTTGTATGATTGTTCATTTTTTCATTTTTTATTTACTCTGCAAATATTGGATGATAATGCTACATTGATATAACACTTGCATTATATGGTTAAAAATGATTCAATTTCTCTATTACCGATTCACCCCCCGTCGCAGTAATCCAACAATTGGTATTAGAGTAGGTTCCTTCATAAATTAGTTTAACCACTGAAAGGTAGATCATGGAGAGAAACAACATGTATAAAAATGGAATACCACATTTTGATGGACATAAGTATGCATTTTGGAGCATAAGGATGAACACATATATACAAGAACATGGATTTGAAATTTGACAATCAATTGTATATGGATACACATCACCAACAGTTCCGTCGATAAATGACAAAGCAGTGAAACTTGATCAAAATAATTCCAAAGCCACAAATGCTCTTTTGAATGGTCTTGGAGTATCGATATTCAACAAAGTTTCACATTATAAATATGCTAAAGAGATTTGGGATAAACTTTGAAATATTTATGAAGGAGATTCAAAAGTCAAAAAAGGAAATATTGAAACTTACAGAGGTCAGTTCAAACAACTAAAGATGAAGGAAGATGAGAATATTGCATCTTACTTTTTACAAGTCGATGAAATAGTAATTGCAATCTTGGGATTGGGAGAAGAAATCAAAGAATCTATAATTTTTCAAAAGGTACTAAGATCTCTTCCTATGAGATTTGACCCTAAGATATCAGCACTAGAAGAAAGAGAAGAACTAAACTCAATAATAATGGACGAACTACATGGAATCTTCACAACATATGAAATGAGAACTGAACAGGAAAATCTAGATATAAAAGAAGAATCCTTGAAAGCATCCAAAAGGTCAAAGAAAAAGTGAAAGAAAAAAGAAAAAGAACATAGCAACAACAGTGATGTCTCAGAAGATGATGAAGAAGCGGCCAACTTTGTCATAAGATTTAACAAGGGAACCAACGACATGTATAGAGGTAAACTTCCTTTGATTTGTTTTAATAGTGATGGTATTGATCATTTTTCTAACAAATGTCCTCATAAGAAAAAGAGAAATGATGAAAGTTACTCAAATAGAAAACAAACATATAAAGGAAAAATAACCACAAAGAATTTTTTCAAGAAAAGCTGATGCACGAAAGAAGACATCTCATCATCAGATGAAGATGAAGTCAGTGACAGTGAGACAGAAAGAGTTCTATTCATGGCAGTAGAAGACTCTAATAAATAAGACTCTGAAGAATAATATGAAGAGGCTGAAGAACAATATGAAGAGGTCGAAGAAGAACATGAAGAGGCAGAAGTTGACTGCCAAGAAGAATTGTTGTGTGCCATAGAAGTTATCAGAAGAGAAAAGAAGAAAAATAAGAAACTACAAGCAGAACTAGACAAGAAAGAAGACACTCAGGAACTAGAACAAATGATCACAAATTTGAAGTTTCAAATTTAAGAAGATAAAAGAATTGAAGAAGCACTCAAGAACAACTAGAAGGAAGAGACAAAATCATTGGAAATTTGGAAACAAAAATTGTCACATTAAGAAATGATCTTCAAAAGAAAAATATTCAGAACAACTCAAAAGTTTTGAATGACATTATTAGCAGTCAAAAACCTCATCATGACAAGTCTAGACTTGGATACAATTAGACAGAAAAGGGATCAATCTCCAAAAAAACAAAACAAGAAACATATCCAAAAAGATATGCAGAAACAATCAAAGGGGATAGGAAGGTCTACAAACAAAATTACAGGGACACTCCTCCACTGAGAAGATTCAGATTTCAGAATCAACGACCGATAGAGACAGATAGGCCTCAGGAAGAAGAATGATTCATAATATTACCTCCTTTCAGAAGATATTCAACTCCCAGGTATCAAACTATCATTTTTTGTTTATGTTATGCATGTAATAATTTTGGACATAAAGTTGTGAATTGTAGAGTTAACAATAGGAACATAAACAACTTGGAAAGTCATACACAAAAGGGTTATCCAAGAAGGCCTAGTGAAACACAGAGAAGAAGTTACAACAAGTTTGAATGTTTGAGCACTGAAGTGGAATGCTACAAATGTAACAAATTTGGACAGATGGACAAAGATTGCAGAATGATAGTCCCTCCTAGAGAACCACAAAATAACAACAATAGTCACAAACATGAACCTCAGAAAAGGACATGGACAAGAAAGCAAAATCAGTATATCAATGAAGAATGCACACTCTCTCTACAAGCTAAGAAGAAGAAACATGGTTGGTATGTTGACAGTGGTTGTTCAAAACACATGACAGGTGATAGAGACAGGTTTCTTACATCAAGAAAGGAAAGAGATGGATCCGTCTCCTTCGGAAATGATGATTCAACTAAAATTATTGGAAAAGGCACAATCAAAATTGGGAACAAGAATACCAAGGAATAAAATGTTCTACTAGTAGAAGATATGAAACATAATCTTCTAAGTGTGAGTCAAATGTATGACCAAGGTCATAAAGTTACTTTCAATTCACAAGACTCCGAGATAAGAAAAGAAGGTTCAAGAAAATTGATTGCAACAACTGCGAGAACTTCAAGCAACATATATGTATTATGTTAAATTGGAAATGAAAATTGTTTCCTATGAAAGAAAGATGAAAGTTGGCTATGGCACAAAAGAATGAGTCACATACATTTTGATAACCTTGTCAAATTCAGCAAAATGTAAGAAGTTAGAGAAATTCCCATATCACGATACCAACCAACACTTTATGCAAGCATTTTCAGCAAGGAAATCAAACAATGACCAGGTTTAAATCAAAATAATATTCAACGATAAGACCACTAGAAATTGTGCATACTGATCTAGTTGGACCAACTACAACAAAGGGTTTAAGAGGTGACAAATAATTCATGTTATTAGTTTATGATTATACAAGAATGACTGCAGTTTTCTTTCTTAGGAATAAGTCAGGAGCTTTTGAAAACTTCAAGGTCTACAAGGAAATGGTTGAAAATGAAATGGATTCAAAAATCAAATGCTTGAGATCTTATAATGGAGGAGAGTTCACTTCAAAGGAATTTATGGACTACTACAGTAGGCATGGAATAAAAAAGAAATTATATGTTTCTAGGACACCTCAACAAAATGGAGTTGTTGAAAAAAAGAACATGACAGTACAGGAAATGGATTGAACAATGCTAATGGATTCCAAATTGACAAATATATTTTGGACACAAGTAGTGCATACAATAGTTCACATTCAAAATAGAGTAATTCTTAGAAACAACACTGACAAAACTTCGTACGAGATATGGAAATGAAGACCAAAAAATGTGAAGCAATTCAAAGTTTTTGGAAGCAAATTCTACATCAAAAGAGAAGATGTCAGAATGGAAAAGTTTGACTCTCGTGTGGAAAAAGGATTACTTGTTGGTTACTCAAGTACAAGGAAACCATACAAGTGTTACAATCTAAGATTGAACAAATTTGTGTAAAGCATCAACATAACAATTGATGAAACAGGTAGACAAGAATTAAAGGAAGAAGAAAATGAATCAATGGAACAACTTTACGAAGAAGAAGTAGAAGATGAAAAAGAAGAAGAAGGGGAAGATGAAGAGGATCCGACATAAGTAGAAGAGCAAGTTCAGCAAGTGCCTCCAAAGACACCTATCAAACGAGTACATAAGAATCATCCTTTAGATTAGATTATCGGAAACAAAGATGGAGAAGTTGAGACTAGAAGAAGAATCCATTCACCATAACAAACACACCTAGCAGTCTCATCTACAATTGAACCAATCTGTTTTGAAGAGTCCATCAAGGATGAATTTTGGAATAAGGCCATGGATGAATAATTGGATCAAATAGAGAAAAATGACACTTGGGAATTGGTTCCAAGACCATAGGATAAGAATGTGATCAACACAAAGTGGGTATACAGGAATAAATTGAATGAAGATGGACATGTTACAAGGAACACATCTAGATTGGTATGTAAAGTATATGCACAGGTTGAAGGAATTGACTTTGAAGAGACATTTTCCCCACTTGCCAGAATGGAAGAAATCTGATTTCTTTTAGATTATGCATGCTCCAAAAATATTAAAGTGTATCAGATGGACGTAAAATCAACTTTTCTAAATGGGGAACTTGAAGAAGAAGTCTACATTGAACAACCATAAGGATTTCAGTTGTCAGAGAACGCATGTTATGTGTGTAAATTAAAGAAGGCATTTTATGGTCTACAACAGGCTCCTAGAGCATGGTACTCTAGACTGGATAAATATCTACAACAGGTAGAGTTTAGAAAAGGAAGTGCAGACAACAACCTCTACATCAAGGTAACTCAAGATAGTATTTTATTAGTTGAAGTTTTTGTTGATATTATTTTTGGAAGTACTGATGTCAGGTTAAGCCAAAAATTTGCAAACAACATGCATAATGAATTTGAAATGTCATTACTTGGAGAACTATCCTTTTTTCTGGGTCTTCAGATACATCAAATAAACCAAGAAATTTTTATTTCTCAAACCAAGTATATCATAGAAATTCTAAAGAGGTTCGGAATGAAAGATTGTAAACCAGTTATCACTCCGATGCAAACCAGTCGCAAGTTGAGAAAAGATGATGATTCAAATTCTATAGATCAGAGGAAATATAGGTCAATGATTGGTAGCTGACTATATGTGACAACATCTAGACCAGATGTAATGCATGAAATTGGACAGGTGGCACAATTTCAAGAAACACCAAAGGAATCACATGTATTAGAAGTGAAGAGCATTTTCAGATATCTCAAAGGAACAAAAGAGTTTGGATTATGGTATCGAAAAGGAAAGGATCTATCACTTATTCCCTAAAAATATGCAGATTGGGAAGGTTGCATTGATGACCGACGAAGCACCAGTGGATCAAGAAACAATCATGGAGGATCTTTCTACTTGGGTGAGTGTTTAGTATCATGGCTAAGAAAGAAACAATCATTAGTATCTTTATCTATAGTCGAGGAAGAGTATATTGTAGTAGCATCATGTTGTACACATGTTCTATGGATTAAAAAAACTCTGACAGATATATAGGTTGAGTATGATGAGCCCATTCCAATCTATTGTGATAATACAAGTGCCATCAATATCTCAAAGAACCTGGTGATGCACTCCAAGATGAAACACATTCCAATCAAGTATCTCTTTCTATGGGAACAAGTTGCAGAAAAGAACATTAGATTTGAATATGTGGGCACAAAAGAACAAGTGGCAAACATATTTACAAAAAATATTCCATGGGAAGCCTTTGAGTATCTTCACCAGAGACCCAGAGTTATTTTTACTCCAAAATGAATTCTTTTGAATGCTTATCTTATATGTCTTAGATGTACACGAGGAAGCACCATAAAGAGGACAATTCAAGTTGGGAGATCAGACGAGTCAGTTAGGGGGAGCAACCCCTAATGGAAAGATACCTTTGACATTGATAACAAAGGGGGAGAGATTTATCAGATGGAGAAGATAGATGCATGGTTCCAGGGGGAACGTTGGTCATAGAGATGCAGGCATTGTTCTAGGGGGAGAACGAGTGATATGGTTTCAGTATTGCATCAGAATGTTGCCATCAATGCCAAAGGGGAAGATTTTTTATTAATTGGGTTGGTTGTCATTGATGTCAACCCTTGAATAAAGTCCGGTAGAGAATTCCAGTAGCACAAAGGTTTGGGTAATGGACCCAAGTTTGTTTGATGTATAATGGTATGAGTTTTAATATATTTGTAGGTAAGACTATTCTAGATGGATAGTACATTTCATGCTATTTCCGGTGGTATGTGGAACATCAAAGAACTCCTCACGGTTTGAGAGTTATGGCCTTACGAAGTTGAAGGACCCTCATATGATTGGCTTGAAGCCCCAAAAGGTCAAAGACGCTAAAGTGCTTGCAAAGAAGAAATTATCTAAATAATAAAGTGAAGTGACAAAGTCAAACAGGATTATTTAAATAATAAAGTGAAGTGACAAAGTCAATGAGGATTATTTAAATAATAAAGTAAATGGAGAACTTTCTAATTATGGAAAGTGGTTATAAGAAAGTTAACCATAAAATGAGGAAAATAGGTTAAGTGGTCAAGTGGCTATTGGATACATGGACAAGTGACAAATTGGACAATGTTGGACATAGGTGACTATGTGGACAAAGTGGCTTAGAAGATGCTTTTAAGGAAGCTACTTGGAGAGTATAAATAAGAGGCAAGGCTCTCTCATTTTAAACACACTTGAGCATATTGAATATCTACTGGTGATTGAGGTAACCAAAGGATATATAAGATGAATTTCAGAGGAAAGGTGAAGTAAAGAAGGCCAAAATTCAAGGGAGGATAAATTCTTTTGATGATTCTTTCTAAGGTATGTTATTTACAAGTCATCTCACCATTTTCGCAATAATTTTTTTTTCTAGATTGATTCAGAATGTGAAATTGGGAGGCCATTGAGGAAACATATCCAAGTAGCTATGGTACAAATTTAAGCTTGTGGGTTGTTGTATTTTTGGAGTTACACTCTGTGGAAAATAGGGTTTGTGTCTAGTCATGAAACTAGTCTAAAACATGTGTTTCGGGTAAAAACGTCATAAATTCTTCATAATAGATCCAAATTCAGTAAGAACAAATGTGTTGGTTAGAGTAAAGTCTGTAGTATTATGTATACAATTTTCCGATTCATACAACAAAATTTCGTGCGGGGCATGCTCTACAAGTTCACTCTCTAGAATAATCCAAAATTCAACCAGGTATGCCATTTTTGCTATAACTTATTTTTTGAGAGGTTCCAAGTAGTGAAATATGGAGGAATTGCATAAAAAACACTGAAGAACATTGTGTACCATTTTCATATCTTAATTCATTACATGTACATAGTTATTATTATTTCAAGTTAGGGTTTTGACTAATCCAAAATTAGTCATGTGAGACTAAAGTAAAGTTTGATGAAAATGCTAGTTTCTTGTTGTTAAAGTTAAGGAAGGTTTTCATGTATGTGATCATATACACCAGTTATATTACAGAGTTACAAATCAGATTTGGATGATGAAATTGATGAGGGATTTTGGTTGAGGTTGAGGAACAGGTTAGTGCATGGTTGATGCACTTGTTTATGATACAGGTTGATTACAGCTTGAGGTACATGTTGATGCATGGTTCAGATTATTGGTACAATTTGTTTGGTGCAAGTTGATTGGTACATGTTTACAACATTATATCTCATAGTTATAGTGTGACAGTGGTTCCATCATTCTACTTATACGTCAGGGCGATTGGACGGGGCAAGGACAGGTGGTTGTAGCCACCTTCTGGTTGTAGTTGGATAACATAGGGGGTTGTATCCTCCTTTTGGTTGTAGCCAGAGAATTGGGGAGTTGGAGCTTCCCTTAGGTTCTAGCCTAAGAAACTAGGATTTGGAGCCTCCTTCCAGTTGCAGCTGGAAAACAAAGGAAGTTGGTGCTTCCAATGAATGTAATTCTTCAAGACATAAGAAAAAGAATTCTTTGGTTTGCTCCCGCTTTGAGTTTCCACATAAAAACACTAGTGTACTATGTATGTGTATGATTTTTCATTTGTTCATTGTTTATTTACTCTGTAAATATTGGATGATAATGCTACATTGATATAACACTTGCATTATATGGTTAAAAATGATTCAATTGCTCTATTACTGATTCACCCCCCCTCTTAGTAATCCAACAATCTCTAAGAAATAAGTTATATGTAGACAAGTGACAACACCTATATCCCATAGAAAAAGGGATGATCATGGGAATGACAGGAAGTCAAGAAACATGAGAAAGAACCATCATTCTCCAAGGAAATATAACAAAAGAACTCATGCAATTTTGGGGTTAGGGAGCATCCCAAGTGTATCTATTATTAGAAGATAAAGAATAATTCCTAAGGGAGACATCTTGCAAGGTGAACTCAAGAAAGTAAAGCCACCAACTTTCAATGGTGAGCATAGGAAGGGGGACGAGGTTGAGGCCTGGCTGTTGGAAGTGAAGAAGTATTTCGAACTACACAATTACCACTCAAGGATAAAATCTATAATTGCAACCTACCACTTGCAAGAAAATAAAATAATATTGTGGGATTAGCTTAATCAATCCAAACACCTTGATGAAGAGAGGATCCCATGGAGGAAGTTCAAAGGATATTTCCAAGAGAAATATTTTTCGGAGCATTGTTATGAAAGGAAGATGAAAAGGTTCTTTGAACTCAAGTTGGGAATCATTACAATGAATGAATGTGAGAAGAGGTTATTTGAATTAATGAAGTATGTGGACTTCATAAAGGATGAGAAAGTCAAAATACAATTTTTTTTGAGTGAGTTACCCTCCTTTACAGTGACAAGATAGAATATGATAACCCCAAGACTTTGGAGGAAGCCATAAGGAGAGAAAAGATGGAATATGATAACCCTAAGACTTTGGAGGAATCCATAAGGAGAGAAAATATAGAATATGATAACCTCAATACTTTGGAGAAAGTCGTAAGGAGAGAAAATCTAATTTATGAGAAAAGAAGAGGAAATTCAGTTTTCCAAAAATATTGGAATGACAATATGAAGGACAAAAAGGATCAAGGGAAGAAAGGTTTTAAGCCACCCCTTTTCAAGAATATATCCCAATCAAATAAGCAAGGCCAATCAACCCAAAAAAAGCACAAGATTGTAGATTCATTTGGGAAAATGCCAAGGAATTATCCGGTACAATGTTGGGGATGTGAGGGAAATCACTTATTTAGGGTCTTCCCTCACAAAGGAGAAAGAATGAGGACTTTCCACACCATTCATGAGGTTGAGACAATTGAAGACATGGGAGGAAAAATGAAGAGGATGTATGCAACGTTGGATAACAAGCAAGCATAATATCATTTCCCCATGATTGAATGGGAAGGTAAGATTAATAAACAACCCATAGAAATTTTAGTTGATTCTGTAGCTAGCCATAGTTACATAAAATCTAACACAATTGAAATATTTCACTTGCAAAGGAGTAAGAATAATAAATATTGGTTAGTTAAATTATCGAGAGGGGCTAAGATAAAGATCAATGATCCTGGTCGATATCAGTGGCCACCCACCTATTTTAACTGGCTCAAAACAATTTGTAGGCAATTTACTATTTTTAGCAATTTTTTGGTTCCTAAACTTTTGGGGTCATTTTGAGGGCCTAAACAACGCTTTTTCACGATCAGACACCTCAACAAAATATAAAGGCTCTGATTGATCCCCAAAAACGAAGCTCCTCATCGACACCTTTCCTATGATCTATCATGTGCCTCAAATGAATATCTTATGCCAAAGTTACGCTCCCAGGAAGTTGATACACCGAACTACCCAAAATGGGGTCCACAAAATTGTTGGATTTTCATATTTCAAGGTTAGGGTTTTGGATTTTATTTATTTTAAAAAGGCCTTTGGAGCCTCATTTTAATGATCTTATTCTTTCGAATGAACATATCCATCACATATCTGCTCAGAGATATGTTGCCACCATTCTACCAAGTTCATTCACTCTATATTTTACAGTCCTATACATTTCACCCATTAATAGAAATTGTGTATTATTGTATCTCTTTGTTTATTGTTATATCTCTACTATATATGTGTTATATTATTGGATAACCAATATATCTCTGTACATTTCTTTATTATATCTCCGCTCTCATTTCGTGTTGAAAATAATCTGAATCAGTGGTATTAGAGCAGGCTACTCTCAAATGTTTTTCAGTGCATCTCCCCGATGAGGTCCGAGTATAGAAAGTTTGGTGTTGAGCTTCCTTCTCTTGAGGAAAATTTCTCTTGCACACCCATGAAACCCTCCATGGAAGAAGAAAATAAAAACGATGAAGCAAAATATTCTATTAATCTATTGCTGGAGAAATCTCTCACGCGACAGAGGGACAAAATCATGGATAATTTTTCCCACATCCTTCAACATCTACTGATAATAGTAGGTGCATATTCATCAAGAGGAAAATTTGGAGGCACCTCTCCTTTCAAGGTACAATTTAATTTTGATATTCTCGTATTTGAAGGTGAGATATATGTGGATTACCTAGAAAAATGGTTAAATCTGCTAAAAGGTTAGTTATCTGTTCACAAATTTTCCAACAGGGAAAATATAAACTTCGCACTCCTTAAGGATTTCCCCCATGTCAAACATTGGTGAGAATCTTACTGGGAGAAAATTTCCATAGAGGATTCTAGAATATATGGGGTCAAGCCCACTTAGGATTATTTTGTGGATGCGGTCAAGGAAAAATATTACCATGTTGGTAACTATGATGACTAGTACATGAGATGGAACACACTGCGGAAATAGAGGGGCCAAACAATACTAGACTTCACAAATAATATCCATACCTTTCGCACCAATCTGGGAATCAAAGACTCTGAGCGACATCTGGTTCTAAAATACTATGGGGCTCTACATATGTACATCCAAACTGAAATGGACTTCTTGGACATCTCATCATTGGGAGCTACCTATCTATATGTTGTCAACATCGAGCATAAATTTAGGCACCAAAACAAACGAGAGTTTGGGTATGAAAATCC
>SNQJ01S0003759.1:86440-131612 GCA_010110895.2 Picea sitchensis | reverse complement strand
AGATGCATGTAAAGAAGGACTTGGTGGAGTCCTCAGTCATAATGAATATGTTGTATTCTATGAATCAAGGAAGTTGAAGGAGAATGAAAGGCATTATGCCACTCATGATTTGGAGTTGGCATCCATAGTGCATGCCTTGAATAAGTGGAGGAACTACCTTATGGGAAAAAGGTTTGAGTTAAGGACATACCATCATGGTTTGAAATATTTATTCAGACAACCAACTCTAAATGCAAGGAAAAATAGGTGGTTGGAATTTCTCAGTGAATATGACTTTGATATAAAGCATATAAAAGGGAAAGAGAATAAGTTGGCTGATGCATTTAGCAGAAGAGTGCATGATTTTCATTTTATAACCATCAACATGTATCATTCTGGTTTGAAAGACAAAATCTTGGAGGCTACAAAATAATATTTTCAATACAAGGAATTAGTGGGAAAACTACAACAAGGAAAGTTGCAGCAGAAAATTGAGGACTACAAGTTGGTAAATGATGAAATTCTCATGTACAGAAGCATAATTTATGTACCAAATTCCCAATAATTAAAAAAATTTATATTGAGGGAAATGCATAACGTACCTTATGTTGGACACTTAGGGTATCATAAAATTATTGCAGCTATCAAGAGCTAATTTTATTGTTTAGGCATGAATAAAGAAATTGATGAGTACATTGCCAAATGTTTGGAGTGTCGAGAGGTCAAGGATAAGCATAGACACCCATTTGGGTTGTTGGATCCATTACCCATCCCTGAGTGGAAATGGGAAGGGGTAACGATGAACTTCATCACTAAACTACCTAGAACAAGCAATCGACATGATTCTATCATGGTAGTGGTGGACAAGCTTACCAAAGTTGTCCATTTTATTCCAGTGAAGCTCACTCACAAGCAAAACTAATGTTGTTGATATTTATATGAGGGAAATTGTTCGATTTCATGGTATACCCAAGACAATTATGTTTGATATAGATCCAAAATTCACATTGAATTTTTGGAAAGGATTATTTAAAGATTTGGAACAAATTTGAATTTTAGCACAACGTATCATCCAAAATCTGATGGGAAAATAGAAAGGGTGAATCAAGTGATTGAGGATATGTTGAAGATGTATGTGATGGATAAACCATCAAAATGGGAAGACTATCTACACTTGGTAGAATTTAATTAGAACAATGGGTACCAAGAATCTCTAAAGATGAGCATGTTTGAAGAATTTTATGGTAGAAGGTGCAACACACCAATAAGCTGGGACAACCCAACAGATAGAGCAGTGATTGGGCCAGATTTGATCAAGGAAATGGAAGAGAAGATGTAAAAAATAAAGCATAATTTAAATTCTTCTCAAGACAAACTCAAAATCTATGCTGATAAGGGTAGGACTCACATGGAATTTAAAGTGGGTGATCATGTATTCTTGAAAGTGAAGGCCAACAGAAGTTCCTTGAAGTTAGGAAATTGTTCAAAGTTGGAAACTCGTTATTGTGGTCCGTTTCAAATCCTAGAGAGGATTGGTACTGTATCTTATATTATTGCAATACCTACATCAATGTATATTCATAATGTATTCCATGTGTCATAACTAAAAAATTTCATACCTGATGCTAATCATGTTATTGATTGGAATTTGATTCAGGTGGAGCAAGAAGGTGCTTTTCAAGTGCATCTGGTGTGCATGTTGGATCATAAGATCAAGCATCTCTTGAGTCGATCCATATGTTTATTAAAGGTCCAATGGACCTGGTAGAGTCCCGAGGATGCGACTTGGGAGCACAAGGATGCTATGTGGGTAGAATACCCACATCTTTTTGAAGATTTTTGAAAATATTGGTGTTAAAGGTATATATGTATTCCAGTGAGGAAAATGCAAAAATAAGGGGAGGGAAATGTAATACCCCAATACCAGGCCCCGGTTGAATTGTAAATATGTTTTATAGGCTGGTGAGCGAAGTGATTATAATCTAGGAGGCTTATGTGATGATTAGGCCAGAGAGCTTAGATGCTAAAGGTCAATGAGCCTAATATTGTATATGTAAACACTCATATCATTATTATAATACATCGTTGCATGTAGACCTACCATGCTAAAATATTATGGGGGACTAAACTCCACTAGGAAGGAAAAGGAAGGGACTAAGATCCTAGGAAAATGGGCTAAGATAGAGATATTATCTCTAAGGAATTATTGAAATATTATTTTCTAAAAACAATGGTGAGGATAATTATTTTATCCTAAGTTCTTATGGGAGGGTGAATGAATCACAAGTGGAGAGAAACGAGCTCTAGGAGAGCCATGTTTCATCAAGGGAGCATGCAAATATACATGGGGGAAATTAGTCTGTTTTGGGTCTCCTTCCCTGTTGAGTCTTAGTATTGACACTTCTATTACCCTATATTATCTATGTCTGAGTCAATTTTACCTATGATATCTGTATCTAATTGACCGTTTCATCCATAAATACAATTAATGACCTTGATCATGTGCATAGAGAGGTAACTTATGGTTAAGGCATGATTTGTTTAATTTTATTGAGTTAATTCGATTAAATGTTTGATTATGTATGATCCTAATCACTTTGACTCTTAAGCAGCATGATCCAATACTCAGTCAATTCTGGTACCAAGGCTCCACCTATTCCGGTACCAGCCTTTGCTAATCCAGTACTAGACATAATTCGAAATTTTGGAAAGATTCTAGAGGAAAATTGGGTACATGGGTTTTGTCTAGAATGATGTTTTCATGCGGAAACATGTGAAAAAATTCACCTAGATCACACGTGTGGACCTCCATCTCAAGGGGAATGATTATGCCAAAATTAGCAACAAAACTCAAACTGCCAATTGGCACCTCGATTTGCATGCACATGGGAGCATATATTTCAAAAAAGAAAAATGGTTTTTTAGTAATACCATCCAGCTACATAACCCAGAAACTGTTTTCAACATTTCGAATTGGTTGGAAAGATATGGGTGGAGCCATAACTCGAATCTGCCCAAATTGCAATAAAACCCAGATTTTTGAGGATTTTATCTAAAATTGTAAATTTGAAATCTGAGCATTGGGATTCGGTCCCATCTACTTCTCAATGATTATTCATGTATAAATAAGCCTCATATGGATATGAGAAGGAGCCATTAGTTTCATGAGTTTTTTGTAAAGGAGAGATTTATTCTTGTGAGAAAGCTTTGAGTTGCTAGACATGTAAAAACAGAGTTTTTATATCTCAATGAAGAATTGATTGTTGATAAAGCATTGGACACCATCTCCATTTGATCTGAGTCTTTTTAGCAGCACTAACCTCCTGGGAAGGGCCCCTTAGAGTGGTAAGTGTTGCTATATTTTATTTTCTTTGTATATTAGCATTACGTTTAGTTTCTTTTCTTCTTGCATTATTGTTTAGTTTGAAAGTCATATATTGTGTGTTTGCATTCTACAATTAATTTGTATTCTGTAAATCGATTCTTAATAGATAAAACCCAAATAAACACCCTCTCACTCAAGGCATTGGTACATTGCATTTGATTGAGGACAAAGTTTGAGTTTAGATCTCACTTCCTTTTACCTAGTTTTTATCCATTTGATTATCTTTTTAATCACTACTGAAATCCATTGAAGGATAGGAAACTTAAGTAATCTACTCGCGATTAATTACATGAACATCACCCTGAATGCATGAAAGACTGTGATCTAAGCCTTTATAGCACTAAGTTATTCCTGTGTCTCAGTGATGAATCCTTAGTGTTAGTGTCCTGCAGTGTGGGTTTGAAGATTGTTTTGTCGACTTTAGATTAAGCTAGACTAGGCTCTGATCCTACGTTTCTTGTGCCTACACCTCGAAGCTTACGAGCCCCGGTTGATAATTAAATATGGGAATTAATAGTGCATATATTTAGCCCCAACATTTTGGCACCGTTGTCGGGGAGGTGCTAAAGGGATTAGAGCATAGGCAGGTTACTTTTATTTCTCCAAAGCCTTGACTATTCCTTTCATACACGTGTGTTTCTTTTCATGAAAGCATGTTTATTTTCATGCAAGTGTGGTGTGCTTTTAAGGACGACCTAAGGGCGGAGAGAAAATGGTAAGATGTGAGGGAAGAGCCCATGCATCCACTTTAGTGGGGTTACTCCAAAGTTAGGTTACCCTCTTCCTTTTAGTAGTTAGAATTTGTGTTTTATTAGCATTTGTCATTTTTTATATATATGAGAAGAGAAGCTAACTTCTGTGAACAAATAACTTGGTGACAGTGGGATCCTAGTAGCACGGTGGCGCTTCAAGTATATAAATGGTTTGCTTACATTTTCTTTTAGTTTTCTTCTTTTTATTTCCTTAGGATTTAAAAAATAATAATTTGGGCACTGTAAGAACACCCCCCCTCTACACTAATCCATGTGTGAAACATGACCCATAGACCAACAAAAAGGACTCAAAGATGATCAAGAGTTTGGAAGAACTCTCTCCATCCTAGCAGAAGCTGGGATCTCAATCTCTACCTCGCAAAAAGAACAAATATTGACAGCAGTGAAGAACCTATCCGGCTCTCCAGAAGTGATAGAAAAACAAGATTTCCATAAGTTGCATCCACAAGAAGATCTAGAAGCCTCATTTGATCACCCTTTCCAACCTGTAGAGGAGACTAAAGAATCATTCAATGGAGAGAAACTACTATAACCTAATATTGAGGAGTCCTTAGCATGCTCCTCAGCAGATCATGTATGTACTCCAAAGACCAATCATCTTGAAGAGGATAATCTGCATAGTATGGTAGAGGAGGACATTCAGTGTGACCTAAACAAAGAAGAGAAACAAGAATATAGTGATCCTATTGAAATATGGTTTAAATTAGTTATTAGTTCACACCACTCTTATATTTTTCATTATTGCTTGATCTCATCATCAAAGCAGCTGGTCCTTCATACTCTGGTATGAATTAAAATTTATCTTTTAAACCCGAGTATGGATATATTTCTAAGTCTGTTACGCACATGGCTTCACTGGAAGTATTCCTATACTTGAAGGACATTTTATTTTGTTCAATTAGAGTAGGATAGGTAAATAAACAAATAAATGTTGCACATAAGTACAATTCAACCTATCTTTCATACTTTTCATAAATGGGAATGTCGAAAGATAATAAAGCAATCAGTTTAAGATCTTTTGTTCCTATAGTAGATTTCTTTTTAAAAGTTATGATGATTTTGTTTGGAATCTTATGAGAATGGAATCTCTTCATCCTCCGAATGCACACATAATACTGGAAGGGTTTCAAAAGAAGAAAATGCATCATTGTCAACGGAAGATAACACTTAAGGGAGTGCTTCATGACCTATTTCTTCAAAATTCTTCTTTTTCCTTAAAGTTGTTAAAAATGATGCATTCATGATTTATATTTACCTATCTATTTTAAGACTGCTATTTCACAAGGATGATCGATTAAGTGATCTTTTAATAGAAGTTGAAACTGAATGTTAAGTCCAAACTATTTTATTCATAKCTAATAATTCAACTTTTGACATTTTCCCTAAAGTTTMTGTTTTTAAGCATGAATAAAAATCCAGTTTTAATTAGTTCTATTGGTTTGTTTTTAGCAGGTGTTCACAACTCTYCGGGCAACCATTTTTTTAGCATCTCACATTGTTTKCATGAGGCCATGAAAAACCTTAGGCATGGAGGAGTGGTTGCTGAAACCTTCATGTTATTTTGCAACTTCCGTCGGCGAGACCAAATCAACAGGTTCAGTGCTGGGATTTGATATTCATTTCTAGAATTTCGGTACCATTCTTTTCCGGTACTGCAGAATTGCGTTCATCCGGTACTGCAAACAATGTTTAACTATGCATTCATCTGGTACTATGGGAGGAGGTCTTCATTATTCCGGTACTAATGGTAATTTATGTGCTCATCCGGTACTAAAGGAGAAAGTCTGCATTCATACAGTACTGAACAACATTCCTGTGCTCATCCGGTACTGTGCTCATCTGGTACTGATGGTCACCTGTGTGCTCATTTGGTACCAAAGGAGGAGGTCTGCACTATTCCGGTATTGAACCACAACTCTATGCTATTCCGGTATTGAAGCACAACCCTGCGTTCATACGGTACTCAGGTGATCTGGTACTGGTAATGAGGTGTTGGTAGCTCTTATCCTATACTAAAAGTTTTTGCTGCTCGATTTAAATGCTTCAAGTAATAAGACATATAAACTCAACATTTTTTGTTTTACTAAAAGAAATTAGACTAATTATGCAATAAACATATGGTTACTCTCAATTATTGCACGCTCCCTACCATGAAATTTTACAATCCCTCGCATATATCTCCTCGTATATTATCACTGAATTCCTTGGTGAAGTGGTTGTCATCATGAATGAGAAAAAAACATCCATCATGTCACTCTGTTCCAATACTATTTGTTTTGGTACTGCAGAAACCTACTCCATTACTTATCTGGTACTGATGCCAAAGTGATATGATCTTTTTCATGTGCTTAACATTATTTTCACTTTAGGTAATTAGAGGTATGGGCTAATATCTTCATGTTATTTCTATCAAGGATCTTTTAAGTCTTGTGTTGAATTGTTTTTACTCTCATGTACATCTTCCTCCTACATTTCTACACTCACCCCTAAATGAATCATCCTTGCTATCCTTTAAGAAGATATTTTCACATTTAGCTCTATATGATAATGGGTGCACTTGTCTTATTACCTCATCATTTTGAAGAAGTGATCACTAACTGAAATATCCATTGAAAAGTGGTGACACCATTATTTCTAATACTAACCTAGTTGATTCAAACAAGTTTTTATCCAAGTTTATCTTTACAAGTTTTTCTTTGAAGGTATTGATGAAAACTTCATGTGGTGGACTGCCCTTGCAAAACCACAATGCACTTTCATGAGAACCCTAATAGGATTAACTAGAGGGACCTCTTAGTCATTATCCGAGATGTTACATTATACATTGAATAACTGAGATTTAAGTTGAATGTGGATGATGTCACCCTTGAAATAATTGCAAACAATTAATTATGTGCCTAATAACTCTAAAACACTCTCGTACCACCTGCCTTCCTTATACTCTAAAACTATCGATGAGAAGTATACATAATTCTAAATATTTTGAGTAATATAATAAAAAGGAAGTATCAGGAAGTACAAGTAAACCCGTCGGGGTACTAAACAGGCCTACTGGCAGCAGGGCCATGCTTGTATGGTACTAAGGTAAACCCGTCGGGGTACTGAACATGCCTGGTGGAAGCAGGGCTATGCCGGATAAAGGGAGTTGAAAAACATAAAGTGGCACACTTAAAACTGAACATAAACCCTTGGGTATCATTCTAAAGCAATCATTATCAAATGAAGGCTAGGACATGACCTTTATATCTCTCAGATGATGTTCTTAAGAACCTTCAAGTATCCACTTTAGAATTCTATCTTTAAAATAAATAGGTTTGCATGAGAAGTGGGACCCTCATTATATGTAATTCACCTTACCTAAACAAGAATAGCTTCATCTCTACAAACTTGGATAAGAAACAAGTTAATCATCTTGGGATGTATTCTTTTATGTGTTCCTCTCTTCAAATGATATCTAAATTAAGCGTATATCACTTTTGTTTTAAAGGCAATCTAGCCAAGGGGGCATATTAGTCAAAGACATTATGAAAACTCTTGGCCACTATCCTATAATCATATTAGAGTCGCATCAAGCCCTTTATCCTAACTTTGATCGAAAACAGATTGGATAAAACTTAACTTTAAGGAATGCTTGATCGAGTTAGGAGTATCATCAATTGTGAAACTTTGAAGATCATTGTTGCATGAGGACATGAAATGACTTAAGCATGGGGGAATGTTGAGTCTCAGTATTGACACTTCTATTACCCTATATTATCTATGTCTAAGTCAATTTTACCTATGATATGTGTATCTAATTAACTGTTTCATCCATAAATACAATTAATGACCTTGATCATGTGCATAGAGAGGTAACTTATGGTTAAGGCATGATTTGTTTTATTTTATTGAGTTAATTCGATTAAATGATTGATTATGTATGATCCTAATCACTTTGACTCTTAAGCAACATGATCTGGTACTCAGTCTATTATGGTACCAAGGCTCCACCTATTCCGGTACCAGCCTGTGCTAATCCGGTACTAGACATAATTCAAAATTTTGGAAAGATTCTAGAGGAAAATAGGGTACATGGGTTTTGTCTAGAATGATGTTTTTATGTAGACACGTGTGACATAATTCACCCAACTCACACGTGTGGATCTCCAGCTGAAGGGGAATGATTCTGCCAAAATTAGCAACAAAACTCAAACTCCCAACTTGCGCCTCAATTTCCGTGCACATGGGAGCATATCTTTCAAAAAAGAAAAATGGGTTTTTAGGAATATCATCTAGCTACAGAATCCAAAAACCGTTTTCATCATTTCGAATTGGTTGGAAAGATATGGGTGGATCCATAACTTGAATCTGCCCAAATTGCAATAAAACCCAGATTTTTGAGGATTTTATCTAAAATTGTAAATTTGAAATCTAAGCATTGGGATTCGGTCCCATCCACTTCTCAATGATTATTCATGTATAAATAAGCCTCATATGGCTATGAGAAGGATCCATTAGTTTCATGAATGTTTTGTATAGGAGAGATTTATTCTTGTGAGAAAGCTTTGAGTTGCTAGCCATGTAAAAACAAAGTTTTTGATCTCAATGAAGAATTGATTGTTGCTGAAGAATTGGACACCATCTCCATTTGATCTGAGTCTTTTTAGAAACACTAACCTCTTGGGAAGGGCCCCTCAAAGTGKTAAGTGTTGCTATATTTTATTTTCTTTATATATTAGCATTATGTTTAGTTTCTTTTCTTCTTGCATTATTGTTTAGTTTGAAAGTCATGTATTGTGTGTTTGCATTCTGCAATTAATTTGTATTCTGAAAATCGATTCTTAATAGATAAAACTCAAATAAATACCCTCTCACTCAAGGCATTGGTACACTACATTTGATTGAGGACAAAGTTTGAGTTTAGATCTCATTTCCTTTTACCTAGTTTTTATCCATTTGATTATCTTTTTAATCACTACTGGAATCCATTGAAGGATAGGAAACTTAAGTAAGTTAAGCACGATTAATCACATGAACATCACCCTGAGTGCATGAAAGACTATGATCTAAGACTTTATAGCACTAAGTTATTTTTGTGTCTAAGTGATGAATCCTTAGTGTTAGTTTCCTGCAGTGTGGGTTTGAAGATTGTTTTGTTGTCTTTAGATTAGGCTAGACTAGGCTTTGATCCTGCATTTCCTGTGCTTGTACCTCGAAGCTTACGAGCCCCGGTTGATAATTAAATGTGGGAATTAATAGTACATATATTTAGCCCCAAAATTCCCCATTCACCAATGCATTCACTCACTCAGCCAGTCATTCCCTCCAGGAGTCAACCTTTGCATCATTCACGCACCTATGGAAACTATGTGCACTCTGAGATACCCCATACATTTCATGTTAGCAACAATAACCCGTACTCATCCTTGGAGGAGTAACACACCTGTAAATTTCCTGAGTCGTATTGTTGCTTACCTGAATGTCGTTGTTTCCAACATAGTTCCTCGACTCAGTGTGGTTGATGCCATTACCTATTCCATACCCAAACTTTGTTGTTTCCATCACCCATACTTGATTGAATTAAGATTTGGACAAAAGAAGGAGGTTGTCAGTCTTGTGGGTTTGAAGAGGTGAGTTGTCAGGCCCATGATCAACTCTCTCCAGGTGAGATAATTGTTGGGAAAGTGATTTCCTGAGGGATCCCAATTGCAACTATAGTTCTCTGAGAATTCTTGTTCGACATGTTGATGAAGCCCTGGAAGGGAAGTGGAGCAACCGAAGGACTGTTGACCAGAGAAGGGGTATACTTCCTGGGGTGGGATAGGCATGTGGGGAATGAGAGGTTGTTAGATGTTAGTTTGAGTTGGCTCCTGGAACACGATCCTTCTTTTTGTTTGATTTGTCTAAACCTAGCATAGGAATCCCTCTACCGAGGTGGAGTTTAGTACCATCTCGGGGGTGACCCACTGCTAAGAGTTGTGAGCAGCACGGTCTCAGGATGGGAGGATCGTGGAAGGTAAACACACAGTTGGTGGTCTTCTATAAAAAAATAAGTATCAATTATGTGTTCAATTGGATGTTGTGTATTTGTACATGTCTTTATATTTATGAGTATTTCCTATGTATGTTGTATGCATAGGCTTACTGCTATTTTCACATGAATCTATGTATTAGAAGAATGTATTGGTCTGTTTTAAGTTTTTTATATATGAGTTTCTACAAGATGTTTTGTGTTCCATAGCCCAACAGGTCTATGGTTGGGTCTGTCACATTGGTTCACACATATCTCTCTGGACTGATGCAAACCCTATCCATTGGTGGGATTTTTTTAATTTTCTAACCTTTATTGATGATTTCAGTAGGAAAATTTGGATTTACTTTCTTAAAAAAAAACTATGAAACCTTTTCAAGGTTCAAATAATTCAAATTTGAATAAGAAAAACTGAGTGGAAAAATTGTGAAAGTTCTCAGGTCAGATTGAGGAGGAGAATATAACTCAAAAGATTTTGTAGATTTTTGTAGACAACATGGCATTATAATGCAAACTACAACTAGATATACTCCACAACAAAATGGAGTGGAGAAAAGGAAAAATTAGACCGTCATGAACATGGCCAAGAGTATTCTTAGAGAAAAGAATTTGTCCAATGACTATTGGGTTGAAGCTATTGGTTGTTTAGTTTACATATTACATAGATATCCAACAACAAGTGTCAAAGATAAAGTACCTCAATAGGCATGGAGTGGAAAAAAGTTAAATGTTTTTGACTTCATAACTTTTGGCCGTATTGCTTTGGCACATATTATCCTTAAAGAGATGAGAAATAAATATGAGAACATGAGTGAAAAATGTATCTTTATAGGATACAATGAACAATCCAAATCCTACAGATTATATAATCCATTCACCAAGACATTTCTGGTGAGAAAGAATGTCAAATTATTAGAGAATAAATCATGGAGTGAGAAACAAAATGAGAAATTGGATAGTCAAAATCCATTGCATCAAATATATGAACAAATTGAAAATTTAAGAACAATAAGCACATCCACCAAGACAACAAGAACATTTTGGAAATTATTCTTCTTCCAGCAGTGAATCATCTTCCTCTCTAGAAAATCAAAGAATAAGAAGCGTAAGGGAAATTTATTAGAAGAACAATGACATTGAGAAACAAAGTCATTTTTTATAACTATCCTATCAACCAACTTTCTTTGAAGAAGCAATGAAAGGATCATTGGGTGCAAACCACGAATCAGAAAATTGAAGCCATAGAAAGGAACAAAACTTGGGATCTTTTTATGTGAGCAAACAAATCTAGCATAGGTGTCAAGTGGGTGTACAAAACAAAAATAATGAAAAATAAAAGATAGAGAAGCCTAAGGAAAAACTAGTTTCCAAAGGTTTCTCTCAACAACTTGGAATAGATTATGGTGAAACATTTTGTCTAGTAGAAAGTTTGGATACAGTAAGAACCATTTTAGCCACTGCAACTAAAAAAAATGGCAAATCTTCCAATTAGATGTATATTCATCCTTTTTAAATAGAATATTGCAAGAAGAAGTATATGTAGATCAAACACATATATTTGAAGTCAAATGACAAGAGGATAAAGTATACAAGTTGAAGAAAGCCTTTTATGGATTGAATCTATCTCCAATAGCTTGGTATAGTTGAATTGATTCTTACTTGATTAACAGTTAATTCAACAGGAGCAATAATGAGCCCACTCTTTATACAAAATAAAATCAAGAAGGTAAAATCCTCATTGTTTGTCTCTATTTTGATGACATGATCTAAACATGTAATATTGTGTTAGAAGAATTTAAAGCTGCCATGAAAACAAAATTTGAGATGATTGATCTTTGTTTCATGAAATATTTTTTGAGAATTGAAGTTGTTCAATCTTCCCGTGGTATTTTTGTTTATCAAAAAAAGTATGCTAGAGACATTATGAAAATATTTAAAATGGATAAATGCAAGCCAATAGAAAATCCTATTGTACTAGGAATAACATTGAGCAAACAAGATGGAGGATCAACAATTGATTCAAAATTATATTAAAGGTTAGTAGGTAGTATCATGTACCTTACTCTACCAGACCTGACATTATGCATGTGACAAGTTTTATTTATAGGCTTATGGAATCCCCCAAGGATTCTCATTGGAAAGTTGGAAAAATAATCGTAAGGTATGTTGCAGTGAAAATAAACTATGGCTTGTGGTACACAACTTTTGAATATAGTCCACTTACAAGGTATATAGACAGTGACTTTGCAGGAAACTTAGATCACATGAAAAACACATCTGGTTATGCTTTTCATTTGGTAACAAAAATTATTTCATGGGCATCCAAGAAACAACCTATAGTTGCAATATCATTTTCAAATGTAAAATATGTAGTTACAACTGTCAGACAGTTGGCTTAGGTTTATGGATAGTTGGTATGGATTGTTGGTTGTCATTGATGTCAACTATTGGAGAGTGATATTCTAGATTGATGTCAACCCTTAGTGATTGATGTCAACCCATTAGTGATTGATGTCAACCCTCGGAGAAAGTCCGATGTGAATTTCGGTAGCACAAGGTTTGGGTAATCGACCCAAGTTTGTTTGATGTAAATATGACTCATTATTTTCTTGTCATGGTTTTTAATAATTACAAATGGATGAACTCCAAATTGGTCCCCTTATGGTGAAAGCCCTCATGGGAAGACACTTTGCAGATTGAGTTATCCTAGAAGTATGGTTAGAGAACCCATGATTATTTATGGAATAATGAAATGAAGGTCAATGTATTTTTTAGTGAAACTATCCTATATGGATATTTCTTGTCATTTCATTTCCGGTGGTATGTGGAACATCACAAAATTCCTCACGGTTAGAGAGTTATGGCCATGAGAAGTTGGAGAACCCAAGTTTGGGTAATGGACCCAAGTTTGTTTGATGGATAATGGTATGATTTTTGACATATTTGTAGGTAATAATATTATATATAGATAGTACATGTCATTCCATTTATGGTGGTATGTGGAATGTCACATAAATCCTCACGGTTTGAGAGTTATGGCTTTATGAAGTTGGAGGACCCTCATATGTCAGTTAGAAGCCCCCAAAGGTCAAAGTAGTCAAAGTGGTTTAAGAGATTTTAGAAGGGAAATAATAAAGTGAAATGATGAGTGTACTATAATTCAAAGTGAATACAAAACAAATTATTTAAATAATAAATTTAATGGAGAAATTAGAAGTGAGTTAACCCTAAAATAAGGAAAGTGGGCAAAGTGACCTAGAAGATGTTTTTAAGGAAGCTACTTGGAGAGCATAAATAAGAGGCCATGATCTCTCATTTTACATCACACTTGAGAATATTTAATATCTATAGGTGACTGAGGTAACCAAAGTATATCTAAGACAAATTTCAGAGGGAATATGAAGAAAAGAAGGCCATAATTCAAGGGAGGATAAATTCTTTTGATGATGCTTTCTAAGGTATGTTATTTACAGGTCATCTCACCATTTTATATTTTTTTTTCTAGAATGATTTAGACCATGAAATTTATATGCCACTGGGGAAACATATCCAAGTATATGTGGTAACAAATTCAAATTGTGGGTCGTTGTATTTTTAGAGTTACACTCCGCAAAAAATAGGGTTTGTGGCTAGTCCTGGAACTAGTCTAAAATAGGTGTTTTGGGTAAAAATGTCATAACTTCTTCATAACAGATCCAAATTCAGTAATACCAAATGTGTTCGTTATATTACATCCTTTAGTATGTTGTGTAAATTGTTTAGATTGATTCAACAAATATTCTGTGCGGGGCATGCTCTACAAGGTCGCTCTCTAGAATAAGCTAGAATTCAACAAGGTATGTTTTTTTTGCTATAACTCCTTTTCTGAGAGGTTCCAAGTAGTGAAACCTGGAGGAATTGCATTAAACACACCGAATAACATTTTATATCAGTTTCAGATCTTTATTCATTACATGTACATAGTTATTATTATTTCAAAACATTTTATATCAGTTTCAGATCTTTTATTCATTACATGTAACATAGCTATTATTATTTCAATTTAGGGTTGTTGACTAATCCAAAACTAGTCATGAGACTAAAACAAGTTTGATGAAAAATGTTAGTCTCTTGCTGTTGTGAAAGCATAAAGGCTTGTAGGTATGCGGATCATATACACCATGTTCATTATAGATTTACAAATAACATTTGGATGATAAATTCGATGAGGGATTTTGGTTAAGGTACATGTTGGGTACATGGTTGAGACAAGTAGTTGATGAGTTGGCACATACATGAGGTGTATATTTGATGATGTTAAATATTATTGATGAGTCATAGTTGATGAGTAGTTGATACTACATTGGTAAATACTCTGGCATTACGGTTGGAAGCACTTTTTAGTAGTATTGTTGACAATACGGTTTGTGGATGATGTAGCATAATTTGTATTGGTATATTATTAGAAGAACATATTGATCTTGGTGGATGATTATGAGTTGTTGTGTTATGATTGGTTGATGCACATCTGGTGATATTGTGCATATGGTATTGGTCTTGGTGAGTAGGTATATCCGATTTGGTTGATAATATTGATGAGACAAAGTTGTTGTTAATGGTTGTTTGGACAGTTATTGTGACAAGTTATTTGGTACGCATTTGGTGCATGGTTTATGCACTTGTTCATGGTACACGCTTTGTATAGGAAGCAGCATGGTTGATGCACTTGTTCATGGTACGTGCTCTTTGTATGTGTTGGTGCATTGGCTGATGCACTCTGTTTATGGTACGTTATCATGTGTTGAGGTAGGCAGTTGATGCATGGTTTAGTTTATTGGTACAGTTTACAATGGTATATCTCATGCTGATAGTGTGATAGTGGTTCCATAATTCTACTTATACTTCGTGGTGGTTGGATCGGGCAAGGAAAGGTGGTTGTAGCCACCTTCTTTACGGTTTTGCATGAAGAACAGAGGGTTGTAGCCTTATGGTTGTAGCCGAGAATTGGGGATTTGGAGCTCTCAAAGTTATAGATTGAGAAACTAGGGGGTTGAATCCTCCTTCCGGGGCCAGTGACATGGAAAAAGCAGTTGGTCTTTCCAATGAATGTAATTATTCAAGACATATAATGGAAAAGCATTCAAGAGTTTCTCCCACTTTGGTTTCCACGTAAAAAACAATGGTGTAATGTGTATATGTATGATTCTTTCAATTTGTTCATTTCTTGTTTACTTAGAAGTTATTGGATGATAATTCTACATTGATATAACACTTGGATTATATGGATAAAATGATTAAATTTCTCTATAAATGATTCACCCCCTCTCAGTAATCCAACAATTGGTATTAGAGTCGGTGCCTTAAGGAAACAATTTTACCAATGGAAGGACATCATGGATTCTTTTGAGAATGGATTACCAATGTTTAATGGTCAGAATGGTTTTAAGTATGATATGTGGAGCATAAGGACGAAAGTATTTTTATAGGCACATGGGCATTATATTTGGCCATTAATTGTTACATGATATGATAGTTCAAAAAGGGAAAAGACTGCAACCAAGAAGGAATTGAGGAAGAATAAAAAAATAGCAATGGATTTCATCTGGGAAGGATTACCTAATCTAGTAAGAGAAAAGGTTGGTAAATGTTCATCAGCAAAAGAACTTTGGAATAAGTTACATGACATAGATTCTTCACCTATTGCAAATTCATAAAATGCCAAAGAATGTGTAGATACAAAACACGAAGAAAGATGCTTATCATGTCAGATAGATTCAAAAGAGGAAGAGTATGAAGAAGTAGAAGTTGATTATAGAGAAAAATTGATCAGTGCAATTAAACATCTAAAGAAAGAAAGAGAAGAAAACAAGTCATCCAAGAAAGAATTGATGAACCAAAAGGAAAGTGTTCAAGGTTCCGAAAAGGATCAATAGGTCATCAAGAATTTAAGAGTTCAACTAGAAGAAGCTAGAAGAATTGAAGAAAATCTAGAATATCAAAAGAAATGTTTATAAGCCAACATAGCAACGCAAAAGGAAGAAGCAAAAAAGAGAGAAAATATATTGATTTATCATCTCAAGGAAAGAACAAATGATTTAAACCAACTTGAGGAAGAGTTTGTTCAAGAAGAGAGAAGATTGGAAGAAGAAATAATTAAATTGAAAATCCAACTTAAAGAAGCAAAGAGAACAAAAGAGTTCATGAAGTCTCAGATAATGAAGAAAGAAGAAGAGGTTGAGAAGATTGAAGAAGAAGTTGTCACATTGAGAAGTAAAATTGTCAATCTCAACAAGAATGTTGAAGAGATAGAAACATTCACATCAGTTACAGAGAATAAAGAGAAGAACTCTAGGTTGCTAGAAAAGAAGAATGAAGAAAATAGAAAGAGTTATGCATAAGTACTCAAAGGAAGGAATCATGGTCAGCCAGAATCTAAGAAAACTATTGAAGATACATCTTCAAGAATACCATCCATTTTCAAGATACAAAGAAGCTTCAATCATGATCATGATCAGTCCAGGCAAAAATTCAGAAGGACTACACCATAAAGAAGTTCATTCACTCCCATGTATGAAAATTTATTTTATGTTCATTGTTTTTATTGCACTAACTTTGGACATAAGGTTGCAGATTGCAGGGATTATAAAAGAAATGTGCAATCAAGAAGTGCCTATGTGGTCGCACGTAACATTGAGTGTTACAAATGTCATAACTATGGACACATAGCCAGTGATGGTAGAAGCATGATCGATACTTCCATGAAATAGAACAGGAATAAGAAATGATGGATAAGAAAACAGGAATAACAGGTGAACAAAGAGCAGGTACCAGAGATCGCAAGATTGGCAATAAAATGAGATGAAAAAAATTCTATAGAGAAAACGAAAGATGTCAGATATAGAAAGGTTTGGAAAATAACTTAAAGAAAGGAAGGACAGGTAAATAAGGAACATGTTCAAGAGATTTTACTTTCAGGCATTGTAGTGAAAGATGAACCCATAGAAAGAAAGAAAGAAGTCAGAGCTCAAAGAGATAATGAATCTACCAATGAATATGATGATGAATCTACTAATGAAGATGATGATGAATACACATCAGAGCCAGAATTGTTCTGAGCCATCCGTCTTAGAGACTCCCAAGTAATATGAATATTAGACATGGGGATTCTATGTGATAGCCGTGACAGAACAAAGAACCATCATTTGAGAAACTTGCAAATTTTGAGAAGACAGATTCAGAGCAATCAGTTAGCAGAAGTACAGTTTGATATATTAATCAAGACTTCATGATAGTATAGTGATAAATGGGTTAGCATTATGGACAGTTGCGCAAGTAGAGTCTTGGACAATATGGACAGAGATAGATTCGTAAGAACACTTAACAAGTTTGGATAGATATATGATCGTGGATGAGAGCATGGATTCATAGATTGGTTCAGAGAGTGGTTCAGAGACAAAGGAACATTATCATAATGGATGATAATTACACAGGAAATGGCTCGAACAATGCTAATGGATCCCAAATTGACAGATATGTTTTTGGACACATGCATTGCATACATTAGTTCACATTCAAAACAAAGTAATTCTCAGAAACAACAATGACAAGAATCCCTACGAACTATGGAAAGGAAGCGCATACAACAACCTCTACATCAAGGTAACTAAAGGTAATATTTTATTAATTTAAACTTATGTTGATGATATTGTTTTGGAAGTACTAATGACAGGTTAAGCCATAAATTTTCAAATGATATGTAGAATGAATTTGAAATGTCATTACTTGGAGAACTATCCTTCTTTTTGGGTCTTCAGATATGTCAAAGAAACCAAGGAATTTTTATTTCTCAAACTAAGTATATCAGAGAAATGATAAAGAGGTTCGGAATGGAAGATTGCAAACCAGATACCACTCCTATGAAAACTAGTTGCAAGTTGAGAATATATGATGATTCAAAGTCTAAAGACCAGAGATAATACAGGTCAATGATTGGTAGCTTACTATATGTGACAACATCCAGACCAGATGTAATGCAGGCAGTTGGACAGGTGGAATGATTTCAATAAGAACCAAAGGAATCACATGTATTAACAGTGAAGAGGATTTTTAGATATCTCAAACGAACATAATAATTTGGATTATGGTATCCAAAAGGAAATGATATATCACTTATTGCCTACACATATGCAGATTGGGCAGGTTGCATTGAGGACCGACGAAGCACCAGTGGGGCAATGTTCTACTTGGGTGAGTGTTTAGTATCTTGGCTCAGTAAGAAACAATCATCAATATCCTTATCTACAACCGAGGCATAGTATATTGCAACAACAACATGTTGTACACATGTTCTATGTATGAAACAAACTTTGACAAATATATAGGTTGAGTATGATGAGCCCATTCCAATCTATTGAGATAATACAAGTGCCGTTAGTATCTCAAAAAACCTGGTGATGCATTCCAAGACGAAGCACATTCCAATAAACTATCACTTTCTACGGGAATAGGTTACAGAGAGGAACATCAGATTTGAATATGTGGGAACAAAATAACAAGTGGCATACATCTTTACAAAACCTCTTCCATGGGAATCCCTTGAGTATCTTCGCCAGAGACTAGGAGTAATTTCTACTCCAAAATGAATGATTTTTAATGCTTATCTTATATGTCTTAGATGTACACAAGGAAGCACCATAAATAGGACAAAGGGGGAGAGATTTATCATATGCAAAGGTAAATTCTTGGAGAGAGAGAATAGATGCATGTTTCCAAGGGGAGCGATTGTCACAAGGGAAGAATGAGCGATATGACTTCAGAGTGATACCCTTTGTCAAAGGGGGAGATATCATTCATATGAAGGGAAAGAGAGTAATCAGAGGATTATAAACATAAAGAAAAATCAAAGGCACGTAGATAGGGGGAGCAACCCCAAGGAGAGTTTAGTCAAGGGGACCACCCTAAAGGGAGATACCCTTTTCCATTGATGTCAAAGGAGGAGATATAGAAACATTGATAAAGAGTATAAACATGAATGCTATCATGACTAAGTGTTTCCATAAATGTTGGTGTTTCCATCAATTCCAAAGGGGAAGACTGTCAGACAATTGGCTTAGGTTGATGGACAGTTTGTATGGATTGTTGGTTATCATTGATGTAAACTATTGGAGAGTGATATTGTAGATTGATTTCAACCCTTAGTGATCGATGTCAACCCCTTAGTGATTGATGTCAACCCTTGGAGAAAGTCCGGTAGAACAAGGTTTGGGTAATGGACCCAAGTTTGTTTGATGTAAATATGACTCATTATTTTCTTGGCATGGTTTATAATAAGTAAAAATGGATGAACTCCAAAGCAGCCCCCTTATGGTGAAATCCCTCACGGGAAGATGCTTTGCGGATTGAGTTATCCTAGAAGTATGGTTAGAGAACCCATGATTATTTATGGTATAATGAGATGAATTTCAGTGAATTTGTCAGTGAAACTATCCTATATGGATAGTTATTTTCATTGAATCTTCGGTGGTATGTGGAACGTCACATAACTCCTCACGGTTAGAGAGTTAAGGCCATGAGAAGTTGGAAAACCCAGGTTTGAGTAATGGGCCCAAGTTTGTTTGATGGATAATGGTATGCGTTTTAATATATTTTCAGGTAATACTATTATATATGGATATTACATGTCATTCCATTTCTGGTGGTATGTGGAACGTCACATAACTCCTCACGGTTTGAGAGTTGTGGCCTTACGAAGTTGGAGGACCATCATATGTCATCTAGAAGCCCCAAAAGGTCAAATTAGTCAAAGTTCTTTAAGAGATTTTAGAAGGTAAATAATAAAATGAAGTGATGAGTGTACTATAATACAAATTGAATATAAAATAAATTATTTAAATAATAAATTTAATGGAGAAATTAGAAGTGGGTTAACCCTAAAATAAGGAACGTGGGCAAAATGACCTAGAAGATGTTTTTAAGGAAGCTACTTGGAGAGCATAAATAAGAGGCAAGGATCTCTAATTTTACATAACACTTGAGAATATTGAATATCTATAGGTGACTGAGGTAACCAAAGGATATATAAACCTAATTTCATAGGGAATTTGAAGAAAAGAAGGTCGGAATTCAAGGGAGCATAAATTCTTTTGATGATGCTTTCTAAGGTATGCTATTTACAGGTCGTCTCACCATTTTTTGCAATATATTTTTTTCTAGAATGATTCAGACAATGAAATTTCTTTGACATTGAGGAAATATATTCAAGTATCTGTGGTACAAAATTCATCTTGTGGGTCGTTGTATTTTTGGAGTTACACTCCGTGGACAATAGGGTTTGTGGCTAGTCCCAAAACTAGTCTAAAACTGGTGTTTCGGTTAAACAGGTCATAACTTCTTCATAACAGATCCAAATTTAGTAAGACCAAATGTGTTGGCTATCTTACAGTCTGTAGTATGTTTTGTAACTGTTTCAGATCAATTCAACAAATATTCCATGTGGGGCATGCTCTACAAGGTCTATCTATAGAATAAGCCAGAATTCAACAAGGTATGTCGTTTTTTCTATAACTCCTTTTTTGAGAGGTTACCAGTAGTGACACATGGAGGAATTGCATAAAACACACTGAAGAAAATTGTGTATCAGTTCCAGATCTTTATTCATTACATGTACATAATTATGATTATTTCAATTTAGGGTTGTTGACTAATCCAAAACTAGTCATGTGCGACTAAAGAAAAGTTTGATGAAAATGATAGTCTCTTGTTGTGAAAGTTAACGAAGGTTTGCAGGTATGTGATCATATACACCAAGTATATTACAGAGTTACAAATCATATTTGTATGATCAAATTGATGAGGATTTTGGTTAATGTACATGTTGGGTACATGGTTGAGACAAGTAGTTGATGAGTTGGCACATACATGAGGTGTATAGTTGATGATGTTGGTACATCTTGATGAGTCATAGTTGATGAGTAGTTGATATATGATTGGTACATACTTGGTACATGGTTGGAGGCACTTGTTAGTCGTATTGTTGACACATGGTTTATGGATGATGTAGCATACTTGTATTGGTATATTATTAGAAGCACATATTGATCTTGGTGATGATTATGAGTTGTTGTGTTATGGATGGTTGATGCACATCTTTGAGAGTTGTCTTGGTGATTGATCTTGGTGAGTGGATCTGATTTGGTTGATAAGATTTATGAGACAGGTTGTTGTGATAGGTTGTTTGGATAGGTTATTGTGATAGGTTATTTGTACAGTTTTGGTGCATGGTTGATGCACTGGTTCATGGTACATGTTTTGTACAGGTTTGGTGCATGGTTGATGCACTTGTTCATGGTAGAGGGTTTTTACAGGTTGGTGAATGGTTGATGCACTTGTTTATGGTATAGGTTGATTACAGGTTGAGGTACAGGTTGATGCATGGTTCATGTTTATTGGTACAGTTTTACAACGATATATCTCACAGTGATAGTGTGACAGTGGTTCCATCATTATACTTCTACTTTAGGGAGGTTGGATGGGGCAAGGAAAGGTGGTTGTAGCCACCTTCTGGTTGCAGCCTAAGAACATAGGGGGTTGTATCCTCCTTCTGGTTGTAGCCAGAGAATTGTGGAGTTGGAGCTTCCCTCAGGTTGTAGGATGAGAAACTAGGGGGTTGAATCCTCCTTCTAGTTGCATCTGGAAAACAAAGGAAGTTGGTGCTTCCAATGAATGTAATTCTTCAAGAAATATAAGAAAAATCATTCTGTGGTTTGCTCCCGCTTTGGGTTTCCACGTAAAACACTAGTGTACTGTGTATGTGTATGATTTTTCATTTGTTCATTGCTTATTTACTTTGCAATTATTGGATGATAATGCTACATTGATGTAACACTTGGATTGTATGGCTAAAAAAGATTAAATTTCTCTATTACTAATTCACCACCCCTCTCAGTAATCCAACAACAACCTCATCATATTTCCAATAAGTGTGTCTGAGAAGACTCTTGAAAGATATAATACATATGGAAAAGGAGCCAAATCCTATTTTTGTGAAACAACTCAACCATCACATTGCCAAAGAATTATTTGTTTCACGGGAAAAGAAAGCATATTGACACTCACTTTCACTTCATTTGAGAGATTGTCAATAATGGTGATATTTCTCTTCAATTACGTGGATCAACAAATCACCTAGCAAGAATATTTACAAATCCATTAGGAAAAATTGTTTTTGAATTTCAAAGACAACACTTGGGCAATGATGTGATGATTAATGTGACAACTGAGATTAAGGGGGAGTGTTAGAATTAATCTCCCTATCAAATTTTCTACCAGTACATCTAGTTAAGTTGAGTTAGACTTCAATTAGTTCTTTAGTTAAGTTGTTTTTTTTTTTTAGGATATTTAGAGGTCCATTGAGATATGTTTTCAATTTTTAATCTCTTTTTAATCTATATTAACAAATTAATATTGAAAAGGGTATGAGGAAGCCCAAAATTTTTCCCACATCATTGTTTGATTTGATTTTTTCTCTCTACCTATGAGTTTGACATATTTCAATATCATTTTGGTTTTTTCAATGAAACTAATCCATTGATGCTTCAAGAAAATTAATACCTCAACCCTAGTCATGCTTCCCTAGGTCGGTGACACTTAACTCCACAATGGGGTTGGACTTTAAAGAACTTTGCAAGAGCTTTACACATTAATTTGTATGACCTAGTTTCATAATCTATGACTTTCCTACATGTGCAAAGTAATATTCCAAGTAAGGGATTGTTATAAATTTGGACATATCCTCCATCCCTTAAACACTATAATTAGTGAACTTTTCTTCCTTGTAAGCGATCACAAAAAAATCAAGCCGACTTGCCTAGTCATTGGAAAAGGATTGGACATCATCTGCAACAGTTTGGCAAGGCATGGATGCACTACAATAAATAATAATTTATGCCACATGTAGTTGGCCACTCCCTAATATTAATTCTTAGTAGTCGCTCAAATTGTAACAAATGGATCAGAAAATAGGTTAAGAATTTGTATTCTGGATGGTTATTTTTCTGCTCAAGTTTGATGGAAAATGAGGAAATATAAATTATCTTCTTGAGGTTAAACCTTTTGTTATGTATCAATGATCATATGACCATAATTTCACTTCATCTATGTGTTTTTATTTGAATCATGATTGTTTACCTTGTTATATGCAATGACTAGAAATCCAGTCATTGGGAAATTTCGATAGCGTGAATGACCAACAGACCTAGAATCCAAAGGACACTCTAAATAAGGCAACGCTAGGATCTCATTACCATATGATATAGGAGTGTAATCATTATGGAGAGGATGATATATCCATATGTTCTCACCCTCCAATGCATCTGAAATACATGGAACAATCACATTCTCACTTTTATCATTTCCATCACACATATAATAAACATGAGTTCCATACAAACAATAGGATTTGTGAACCTTCTATTCATGTTGCAATTCAATTGTTTTATCATTCATAGAGTCAAGGGTATAAAAACATCCTTCTCTAGAATTAGTAGGAAATCAAAATCCCATCTCATTGGAAACCCTAACTTTTCAATAATGATAAAGAGTGGTTTCATGTACATCCTAGGGATCCTTATACCTGTAATGTGATTTTTCTCTACCCTTTTGTTGTCAATCCTTGCATAGAAGGCAGGTTATCTATTATTCATACTAATTCTTGGATCCCACCTACAGGTGTAGGAAGCCTATTAATCACCTTTATCACAATCATCATCTGAGTTATTAAATAATAAATTTGAAATTGGTATAGGGGCTTCATGGTTTGTGATGACTCTACCTACACGATGTGAGGTAATTGGAGCAACAGATTGGAACATTGGATGATGAAATAATTTTTTGATAGCTACATATTTATGTCCCATTTCAACATAATTATCATAAACAAGAAGTACATTGAATAGTATAATATAAGTCCTATGATTTATTTTCTATAAATTTAGTGGAAAATATGAATTGAGGGCTCTATTATACTCAAATTATACTAGGGAAGGATGATCAAAACATTCTTCTTTAATCTCATAAAATTATTCAATATTCATTTCCTCAATGTTGTCACCGATAAGGTGATAATATGAATTTATGGATTCATGAAAGTATAGCGTAAAGGTCATGTCACTATATTTTTAATTGTGGAATGTAAATCTAGGATGATGTTAACATTTCCAGGTTATATTGTGATCACATGTATAACAATTTTCCAACATTTTCCATTTTCATTAGGGTATTTTTCATCTAAATATTATTATAACGAAATATGGTGATAGGAATGTGGCTCATCCCCTTTAACTCCATTATATTGATCTATTGGACTAGATAGATATGCATCATCACACAATTGTTCCCTCATTGGCTAGCTTGCCATACTTATTCTCAACAACAACAAATAGTGAATTCATTACATCACATTTTTCAGCTAGATTGATAGGTGAGGGATATAAGGGATTCATTTGGTGCTCTATAAAAAACCATCAATCCTTATTCTTCCTTCAATACCAATTTTAAGTAAAAAAAAACCTACCATAGAAGTGTTGAAGACAATTGTCACAACCATGAAATATGGAAAACATCTTGATGGAAACAAAAGTTGAAGACATGCCCCTTTGAAATTTTTTGTCAAACCATTCTACTACAATTTCTCTTAACATACATTACGACAACTTCATCATAACATCTTCATGAATAATATTTAGGCATTCTATAAAATCCATCAGGTCCCGAACATGTTGAGAAACCTTATGAGGTTGTCCATTGAAAATTGGAATTTAATAAAGAAATTGCAAGGGAGGGGGCTTGTTTGGATACCTCAAAATTTAGAAGTCCAAAGGTCCACATATAAAATTCAGATTTTATTTGTGATCTTCAATATGATAAATCAAAATATGAAAATACAATGCATACCTTGTACCAATTTCAAAGGTGGAGTCGCTAATATTTTCTTCAAGAGCCTTCAAATTCATGAATGTGCCCGCCTCTGCACATAAAAATTCCTTCAAAATATATAAGGAAAAATGGATTTTTCCCTTCATTGATTCATTATATGAGAAGGATATATTCAATACAACACTCTCACAAATGTTTCATGAAGCTTAGTCTTTAAAAAAAAATCAGAGAATGGACTTGATTCTCGATAATGGTGCTTAAATGTTACCACCCAAACTGTACTTAATGATAAAATACCTAATCCACAAGGTACAAATGAAGATACAAATATTAGGATAGTCATGACCATATCCTCAACAATCTATAATATTCACTTTAGGCCAACTGTCCTCTAACTCAAGGGGAGTATTCCTAGTAGAATTGTTAAAGCTAGGTAATGAATCGCAAGGTAAAGTGAGAGTAGATTTAGTAACCCAATGTTTTTGGGTTTTTAGTGTTTTAAAATAGGTGATGGAAGGAAGTAGAAATTAGTTTCAAACCCAACAACATCAATGGATTCAACCTAAATGAAATAATATTACAAATTCAATAAGAAACCCCTCTTAAAAATAAGTCTTTTTCATTCAAATATCAGGAATAAGAGATTAGAACCTAGAGGAAGAATAATATCTCATACAATGAATATTAATGATGAAGATCCAGACCATACAATAAGTGGTCCTAAATAGAGTAAACTTCACTAACAATATCAACTATGGCCTAATAAACTTACTCAATAATTCTTGTCAAGGTTCCAAGATGGACATACAAAGAAAGGAACCAAATAATTAGCAAACAAACAAATAAATAAGGAAAAGAATTACTCTAAAACATTTTTCGTCCAATCGTAGAAAAATCCATTAATTGGATAGATATAGTTATATTGTGGAATAATTGAGTGTTCCACTATTAATTTTTACACTCTGAATTGTTTTGACCAATTCATTGTGAACCATGAACTTCCTCGGGATAAGTGAATATTCCTTGGGAACTGTGAATTTCCTCAGAAACTATGAAGATTCCAAAAAATTAAGATGAAACCAATGGAAAAAAGGAACCACACATCCTCAAATAACACATCATTGATCAAGAAATATGTCATCAAACCCTATATCTCATCATAATCCACAAAACAAATGAATGCCCCAAATATCTAAGGCTCTTAGTGATGAAAATCGTTGGGGTAGTAAGAAATTCACTAATATTTCTCATATGAAAAGTAAGGCATAACATGCCCTAAACACTAGTTCACAGGATCTATCTCCATCAACTCACATACAACCACAGTACATGTTCAACTTGTGCTTATACTGGTAGGGGCGGTGAATCTGTATAAGATACTTGTTACTTTATTTAACCATTCATTAATCATTCCTTAACTAAGAAACAATAATCACATATAAACTCAAATCATAATGCACAAAGTTTAACATGGAAAACCAATAAGTAAAAAACCATAAAATTATCTTTATAATTGTCTATAGGAACCAACCTATTTTTACAAAGATTGTAGGCACCAACCTATTGGATGTACCAATATCCTTAGTTGAGCACCAACTTAGCAAGATCTAGGCACCAACCTACTGGAAACACCAATATCCTCAACAAAGCACCAACTTAGCAACACTTGTAGGCACCAACCTACTGTAACAATATTTGCAAGCACCAAACTACTAGAGACACCAATACCCTCACCTGAGCACCAACTCAACAAGATATGTGTAGAAACCAATCCAAGATCCACATACAAACAATACTTATGACTTCAATTTCATGCTTCATTCCATAGAAAATACTTCAAACTTTAGTCACATGTAGAATTCATTCCCTAGTAAACCTCATATCATCATTCCCATAATGTATTCGTTGACAACAAAATTTACTAATGACAAAATTCACTAATGACAACATTCACTGATGACAACATCCACTGGTGTAAAATTACACTCATGGTAACAACACAACCTAAAAATAGTGCACCCAACAACATCAGATACCTCTAGTCCTTCATAGCACACCTTCAGAACAAGAAAGACCTCAAGAAATTCCCTTAGACTTCTCTTTCACACCTTTAGATCCCATAAAGACACCCAACACCTTTAGCACACCTTAGATCACTTATATCAACCATAGAATTTATCCCTTTCTTATTTTCACTACAAATGTGCACATATGTCTTGTATTTATAGTAATTATGTCCCCACTTTTAGGGTCAACATATAAGGATTCGCTGAGTCGAACTCAATTTTGTAGTCATGTTGTCAGACGAAAAAATTCATATCTCTGCATTCCTAGGGAGTTAGAGGGAGTGCCATATATCATTGAAAAGATATCAAAATAATCTTTCTAAAAATATAACTTTTTCTCCCATTTGATTTAGGTACGTAGGGTATTAATTCCTTCAAATATAGGGTATACAAACTAATCATAAAAAATACAAAATTAATACTTTCAACAATCTCCATCTTGCAATATTTATCTTAGAAATATGTAGGATTGTAACATTTATCTTGGATATCTGTAGGCTCCCCCTTTCTTTGATATCAATGACAAAAATATTTCCAAAAATATCCCCCTTTTTCATTGATGGAAACCCTTAGTCATTTATGTAATACTCCCCTTGTATGCAACTCTCCTTATGTATGCAATTATTCCCCTATCTCCAACTTCTCCCCCTTTGACATAAGAGGAAAAGGGATGCTCCACCTGACCTTATGATTCCCTTTCATAGAAATATGAAAGAGACATCACTCCCATGCAATATTTGATCCGGAATATATTTGCAGAATGAAATGAATACATATTATTATCAAAATATCCTGAACAGAGAATAACAAATATATAGTAAAAACAATTTCTATTCAATAAGGAAATAAGTTGAAACTGTAAAATGCAGTGGATACAAGCTTGCTAGAATGGAGGGGGCTTATCTTTGAGAAGAGATGTGATGGTTGCTCTCATTCACAAGAAGATTATTACAATGAGGTTCTGAAGTCATTTTTACAATCAACAGGAATTTCAAAAACCATAGACATTCAAAAACCCTAACCCTAGGAGATGAAGCGCCAAAAGTCATGTGGGCCCCGTTTGGGTAAGTTAGTACATCAAGTTCCCAAGGTCATAACATTTGCATACGATCTTTGTTTTAGGCGCATGATAGCCCGTTGGAAAGGTCTATCTGAGGAATACACATTTTGCTGCTATTTATCTAATTGTGATGAACCCTAAAAAATGTTGTTTAGGGCCTCAAAACAGCCCCGCAAGTTAGGGACCCAATAACTAGGGAAAAAACTACCAAACTGGACAACTACCAAAATGAGCTAGTTGGAATAGGTGGGAGGCCAATGACATCCATATTGATCAACATTTTTCTCCTTTTACTTTATTTAGTATGTATACATATCTTGATTTTATGTTTGCATTCGCCACTAATCTTCCCGAAGTTTCTTTCCTTATATCACACCCTTTAGAATGAAATGTGACGTTTAATATTGATCAAACATTCAGATGAAAGTTAAAATATTATTCTTTAACCCTTCAACATAAAAGACAATTTATGTATTACTCTTTCCATTATCAATACTAATAGTACCTTTTCCAACTATCCTTGCAGAAACCTTATCTCGAAAAGTAACACTGCCTCTTTTTTCTTCCTTCAAGGAGAGAAACTTGGTCCAGTCCCCTTTCATGTGTTTTTAACATCCATTGTCAATGTACCGTTGGTTCCATTCATTTTGAGCATAAAGTGCAAGTCCACATTATTCCTTCTATGGTTCTTATTTTTTCCTTTTCCACACCTTGGTCTATTCTTCTCTATAATTAATAAGAGAATATTCTTCCTTGTTTTTTTTAGGAGATGTTATTATGTTTCTATAGTCACATGCCATGTTCCCATAGTTATTGCACTCATAACATTTGATATCAAGTAGAGGTGAAAATGAATTGTAGTTTACTTTAGAAAACCCATGCGAACTTCTGGTTTTTTTGCTCACATAATCATCCTTTGAGGTTTTGTAAGAACCTTTATTTCTATATCTCACGCGATAACTTATTTCATAAGCTCTAAAATCTATTTATTTATGACAAAAATTGTTGCAAGAAAACAATAGCCAAGAAAGAGATTTTGGTACTGATTTGTGAAAGGTTTTCATGGTGGAACAAGTCTTCTAAACTCATTCTTGTTGTTCTTGTGAAAAGAATCAGGTTTCTTTGCACCATCATTTCCTTTCCTACTATTGCTTTCACTGTTGGTGGAGCCTTTAAGAATATTAGCATAGCTTTTAGGCTTTTTTTCATTTTCATTTTCTGATGGATTTGTGTATTTAATACTTGCATATCCCTTGGTATTATTTTGTTTATATTCATATCTGATACCTATCTTCATGAATGGTTACCTTTATAAACTAATAAAATTATCTAAGATTTCAATACTCTTTCCAAAATTCATTCTTCTTTTCAATCAATTAGTTGTTTTCTCTAGTTCCTTTCTTAAGGAAACTATTTCAACTTCTAGATTCTTGCAATTTTCTTCCTTTTATTTTAGTTGGATTCTCACCTCTTCTTCTAGCCTCTTCACCTCTCCTAGTTGAGTTTTTAGGATAATAATCGTCTTCTCTATTATTTCAAGATCATGATCCTTCTTTTCATGTTTCTACAATTTATTCTTCCGCTTTATATTCTCTTCCCTGAGTCTATCTATTTATTCTAAGGCACTAATGAGTTCTACTTCAAGATTCAATTCCCATCAACGTTTTCTTCTTCTCAATATAGATTTTATTTATGATCATCTTCATTTATTTCATTGAGGTTTTTGTTTTCCATGTTTATGGAGAAATATTTTTATTTATCATCACTATCTTCCCTTTCTTTGAATTTTCCAGTTCTTCCTTTTATCTTTCTTGCAATTTCTACTTCTTCTATCTCTAAATCACAACAAGAACAATCATTAGATCTCTCTTCATAAATGTTTTGTATCTTTTCCCAAATCTATTTAGTTGTCATACACTTCATTACCTTGAAAGTCTCAGAGTATGGTAGGGAAATCAAGATGGAATCTATTTCTTTTTCATTTTTTTCACTTGACTCCTTCTGAGCTTTATCTGTATAACTTGTTGTGATTGATTCCCAAATACCAAACCGAAGGGCCTACAAATATATCGTCATTATTATACACCATGTTGCATAGTTTTTTCCATTTAACAAAGGAGATCTATTTGTAGGTAAACCTTCCTTACAATCCATATGTGCTAAGGATATTCCTTCCCATGCTTAAATTGTTTCTGAAGGAACCTGCTCTAATACCAATTGTTGAACTTATGATTATACAGGGGGAGTGAATCAGTATAAGATACTTTGTACTTTATTTAATCATTCTTCAATAATTCATTAGATGCGAAACACTAATCACATATAAACTCAAATCATAATGCAAAGAGTTTAACATGGAAACATAACACGGATACAACAATAAACTTATCTTTATAAATATTTGCAGGAACCAACCTATTATTACAATGATTATAGGCACTATTATCCCCCCAGGATAGGGGTAACTAAAAAGATGATGTATCGAGGCCCACATGTAGAATACATGGAGTTTCGAGATCCAGATGACCAGCTGAGCCCACATTGAGCAAAAGGAGCCCACATTGAGTAGAAGGATCTCCTCCTCTCCACCACACATCACCATTCATCATCAACAATATAGAAATGTTTTCCAAACCAGTTTGTTACCAGATCACAATAGGCTTTGCTTCATGAGGTAACAAGACTCTTCTCATGGTAAGTGTCACTTTAATGATTGAAGAATTTGAGAATGTTGCAAGGAGTCCTTTCTTGATTATGAAAAAGTTTTCTTGGAATTTATACCTTTTTCCTTATTTCACCTTGGTGGTTGACATGGTTTCCTAGTAAGTGGCTCACCCTCAAGAAAAGGGTTTCTATTAGGGGGTATTCTTGAAGGGCAATCATACCATTCCCACTCATTTCTACCACCTTCCACACCTCTTCAATTTATTTTCCTCTTCTTTTGGGTTTTTGGGTCCATTGACCCCAAGAAGGGCTTGTACCTCATTTCATGGGAAGAAGGGGATGAAGGCCCAGAGTCATTTTATATGGAAAAAGTTAAAAGCCATAAATTACCCCTCTATATGATCACCCTAAGGTATTGAGAAAAATGAATCCCTTCTCCATAAAAAAACAAGGACCTTTGAAGAATAAAACACATAATTAATAAATGTCTTGCTTGTTCATGGGGGAATGCATTTGGGGTCTATTTTAATTTCCATTTCATATGGCACTCAATGTGTTCCTAACTTCAAGTGGAATTTCAGTGCTATTTAATTTCCATTGAACATAGCACTCAATGTTCAAACCATAAAAAATTGATCGAAAATAAAAGGGATTGGAAAAATGTTTCATTAAAAATGAGGTATGCAACACACCCTCCACAAAGGAACCCATATATAAGACAATGTGAGCCCTTGATATGTCAAGAACCCCATGCCCAAAATTCATATCCCCATCCACCTCATACCCATTACATGATATAGAGAGGGTATTCTTGGGGAACTTTCCTTGACTTGGGGATTGGCTTACCCAATAGGGCACCATGACCACCATCCCATACTTAAATTAAGAAAATTTTGTAAGGTCTTTGAGCATTTGTTTAGTTTGAAAAGGGGGGATTTTATGGACATGTTTCGGTGGTTATTTTATTAAATGTGTATTACTTGGAATGACACTTGTGACTTGTGGAACCTTGCAGGGTGTACTTGTTTGTATTTGTAGGACCTTTCTCGATGAAATATATCCCTTGAGGAATTATGCCATTTAAATGTCATGGGTGTTTGAAAACCCATAGGATGGATGTCATAACCCACATGATAGGCAGAGCACCCTGAAGACTTTGTGTGGATAGGATAGACAAAAATGCCTTTGGGGCAAATTTGGCAGCATTTAAGGACAAACTCATATCCCTTTACACCTAGACATTGACCTTTGGAGTCCTAGGATGTCACTTTCTAAGCCCTTGATGTCATTTGAAGGCTAGGGTTTGGTGGGATTGATGGTTCTAGAGGTGAAGTGATGTGGTTTGAAGGAAGGAGATGCATGTCATTATGCTCTAGCACATGAGAGTTTGAAACATGGCCTTTTGAGGCCCGATAATCTACATTTTGAGTCTCAACATCTCACTTCTAGGCCTCATGTCACCATTTTAGGACATGATGTTACTCTTCTTAAGGTTTTACTTTATGTACTTTTATATTTGCAAGTTTGAGAAAAAAATAATTGGGTTCGACCCTATTTTAATTTGTTGTTAACAATTTTACATGGAAAAATGGTTTAGATGGCCTCATATAAATAGAGGACCATCTCTTTTCATTTTCACAACTCATCACTTGAGAATTACATACTCTTGGCTTGAAATTTCAGCCTCTTTGGGAAATTTTCTATCTCTTCTCCTTTGTACAAAAATGGATGCTACACTTATCTATTGGTGGAAATAAAGGATATTGACTTCTCTTGGATGATTGTTCTTGTCAATTTGATGGAATTTCTTTGATAAATTAAGGGTTTTTCATGCTATCTCTTGGAATACGTAACGAATTTCTACAATCTTGTGTTTTTCTTCTTAATTTCAAGGTTATTAACCAAACCCTAGGAGGAGTGTAAGGGAATACACCCTCCATAAAGGAATTTTATTCTATTTCTATTGAAAAGGCTTAAGGATTATTAAAAGGATTAAGAGGGTTTACACCCTTGTAGCAAGACCTTGCCAAGGTTTATGTTTTTTATGGAGTAAGAGGGTTTACACCCCTGGAATATTTTTAAACCCTAGTTTAAATTGGATTTCTAAGCTAGACAAATTGTAGATTTTGTGCTTTATTTGGTTTTATAAAGGTTTAACTCTGAAGAAAACATTTCATTCTCCTTGTTTGCTAGGTTGTTTTATGAAAAAAAGACTCCATAAACCAATATATAAAGCACTAATTGTTGGACAATTGGCTGTCATTGATGTCAAACCTTGGAGATTCATCTTATGGATTGATTTCAACCCTTAGAGATTGATGTCAACCCTTGGAGATTCATCTTATGGATTGATTTCAACCCTTAGAGATTGATGTCAACCCTTGGATATTCATCTTATGGATTGATTTCAACCATTATAGATTGATGTCAACCATGTAAGCAAGTATGATAGAAAATTTCGGTAGCCCCGGAGGTGTGGTTAAGGAAACCAAGTTTGTATGAGAAATAAAGACATGAAGATCAATGAATTTACATGTAAGTCTATCATAGATGGATAGTACACGTCATGTTATTTATGATGATATGTGGTACATCACATGGTTCCTCACGGTTGAGGAGATATGGATTTGTGAAGTTGGAGGATCCTCAAAAATATTCTAGAAGCCCCTAGAAGGTCAACAAAGAAGTCAATTATTCTAGAAGCTCCTAGAAAGTTATCAAGAAGTTTACTAGTAAAAGTGGTTATAACTAGGAGTTAATCATGGGAAAATTTGTTGAAATAAGAAAATAATTAAAAATAAATTAGCTGCAACAAGGAATTATGAGTTTACTAATTATGGGTAAAGTAGTTGCAAAAGGAAAGAGGATTATCCTTAGAAGAGGGAAGATGGGTAAAACAGTTAGGAGATGGCCCGGTGGGTCAGAGAGTAAAATTCTCGTGGGTCATCCCACTGGGTTTCCTATATCATGTCACATGAGTACCCGCGAGACACCCAACTTTGTCCCATGAAGCACTACGTGATCTAGAAGATGATATGGGTTGCAGGTTACAGGCGCTAAGGAGAGGCTATAGGAAGCTTTGACACTATGAAATTAAAACAAAGCTATCTACAGTAAAAAAAGGTATGTTATATGCTAGTATTGAAGTTTGTCTTTTGGTGATTGATTGGAATATTGACATGGGAGATTGAGCATTTTCCCTGGAGGGACTATTGGTTGTATGGTACATACATATCCTTTGTATTTAGTCTATGGTTGTTATGGTTCTCTTTTAGAGGCACATATTGGGATATATTTGAGGCATACTCTTGTGCATGGTTGAGGTATGATCTTGTGATCTTGGGTATTCACCTAGAGGCACTATTAGTTTTATGGTTCTTGTTGTAGTGAATGTTCTGAGGCATATATGTTGATGTACATTGATAGCTCACTTAGTTTGATATATTGGCATATTCTATGATGCATTGTGAGAGGCATTTGTTAGTGGTATTGGTATAAGATTGGATTATGAATGGTACATGTTTGAGGATAAATAATAGTGAGGCTTTGGCACATGATTTGATGTAAGGGTTTATGGTATTCATTTTATGGATAATGTGATGTATTTATAGAGGTCTTTTATTGGTTATCCTGGTACATAATTGAAGTACATGTTGGGTACATGGATGAGACATATAGTTGATGAGTTGGCACATACATGAGGTACATGGTATGGTGATCTTGGTACATCTTCCCGAGGCATAGCTTGGTGATGTTGATACTCAGTTGAGGTACATCATTTATATTAGTAGTTTAGCATATCTTGTTGGTACATGGTATAGTGTTGATATACATGGTTGATGTGCATGGTTGGAACATGGTAAGGTACATGGTAAGGTAAATGGTATGGTACATGATTGATACATGGTATGGTACATGATTGATACTTGGTATGGTACAAGTTTGGTACATGGTTGATGCACTTGTTATTGTACATAGTTGATGGCACAGGTTGTGGTATAGGTTGATGCATGGTACCGGTTGGTACTTGGTTCAGAAAAAAATATTGTGATGGTATGTGGTGATCTTGGTACATGATGGGTAGAGGCATATGGTGGTGATGTTTAGCATATGGTTTGAGATATTATCTTGGTGATATTGGCATGGGTTACATGCAATTGATAGTGGATCTGGTTTTGTGGATGAGATAGTGATAGTGGCGATGAAAATGACATGTTGAGACAGTGACATGTTGAAAGTGATAGAGTGACAACGATAATATTAGTTGTTTGGAACTTATATTTCAGGGTGGTTAGACGGGGTAAGGATAGGTGGTTGTAGTCACCTTCCAGCTGGATCCATAGAACACAGGGGGTTGTATCCTCCTTCATGTTGGAGCTTGGGAACTAGGGGGTTGGAGCCTCCTTCTAGTTGTAGATAGTAAATCAAGGAGTTGAAGCTTCTTTCAGGTTGGAGCCTGGGAATAGGGGGTTGGAGCCTCCTTCTAGTTGTAGCTAGAGAATTTGAAATTGGTGCTTCCTTGAATGTAATTCTTCTAATAGATAAGAAAATCATTCCATGGTTTTCTCCACCATTGGGTTTCCATGTAAACTTCTTGTGTACTTTGTATTTGATGTGATGTTGCTGATGTTATGTTGTTTATGATTATATGCTTGTGAAATATTGAATGCATTCATAGATACTACATTGATGATGAATTGATGAAAATTGTTGAATAAGTTAAAATAATATATATTGTGAAAAAAGTGGTATAAAGAGATCATATTGATTCACTCCCCCCCCTCTCAGTATTCCAACACTAATTGAATTGGATATTGAATATTTTTTCATTGGGAAACATGAATTTGAAGAGATTGAATTGTTTAAGGTTGGATATAAATTTTATATTCTATTATCTCTTTTGTACTCCAAGGGTGCTTTGATTGGCCAAGTGATTGTGTTGTTGTAGTAAACATTAATCTACAACCAATAGGGTTTCATAAAACTCACTCTTTCATACTCCTTTCCAACTTTTCTACCATTGAAATTTACTTGTAAGCTATGATATTTGATCTATTGTTTAAAAGATAATGTTTGGATTGTTTACCTGTCAGTTTTAGTGGATAAAACTTGCTTCTGTAGAAACAAATTTCTATATCCATCGGTTTGTTACAAAACTCTGCTGACAAAACTCTTTAGCAACCCTCTTTTTATATCAAAGTCTTGGTGTAAACATTGGATGATTATCTACTAATTGTATGCATTACTATCCAATATTATATGTTGAATTTGATGATTTAATTTGTAGTTGTTATAACTTCTTCATTGTTGATATATATATTTACATATTGCTACAATTTTGGGACAACAAGGTTTCTTGTTGATTCCTCACTCGTCTTGAGGTTTATCTTAACATTTTTTTCTTGTTTTGGTTTGTTTAACATTGTTTTTCAAGTGCACAACCTTGGAAATAATTTACCAACTCCAAAGTATCATTCCTCAAGCCTCTATTTCATCTTAGACTTTGACCTATTGGAGTGTTATTCTAGCTCCTTGCTTATACCATTACAATCCCCCTAGCGTCACTTGAGAATCCTCCCTTGTGTTGGAATTTTCCTTCACTAAAACAAGCGGGATATCTATTGAGGTGACAGTGATAGGTGTCCCTAGTTGTGTCACACATTTTTTTCTTGGGTTGGTATTTTCCCAAACTAAAAACTATGCGATAAAATTGTTGGTGTCATTGTCGGGGAGGATTTTGAATTCCTTTTTGGTCCCATAATGACACTTGAAAATTGTATCCCAAATCCTTTACCTATAGTTTTCCTAGAGACTCCATTTGAGGGAAGTTACTTTTTCACTTTAAATGATGTTTTCATAAAGTTCATCTAGGGACTCCACAACCTAGGAACCCCACTTTGCAAAAGACACTTCCCCAAGGCAGGTTCAAGCCTTCTAAGGTTTACCGAACAATACATCCTCATAATTCACCCATCATAAAAACATTATTTTAAGTTAACCTTCCCTTCACTCCAATGGATCGTTCTTGGACTGACAACCTTTACAAGCCATTAAATATGGCCACTATCTCTAGGTATCCCAATAAAATGCTCAAAGAGTCTCACAAGAGGTTTCCAAAGTTCATTGGGAATAATGTTTTTGCACCTAAATATAATCTTGAATCTATTGGTGTGACCATGGAAGACAATGGTATAGAACATGAGGATGTTGTGATGAAGCTACTAGCTATGTCTCTAGACAAAGATGCTAAGAAGTGGTTCAAAGGATTTATTGAAAATCAATTTCAATCCTATGAAGCTTCTACTAAGTTGTTCAAGGGTAGATGGACAAAAAATAAAGACAATTGAATGTTATTGATGCAATTCAATGAAATAAAAGATAAGGAAAATTAAATAGTGAAGGAGTTTGATACTAGATTTAACAACTTACACAGTCATATCTTGAAGGTTTTAGGCCCACCAGAAGCATTTGTCTTCCTTATTTATTTGAATTCTTTCGAAGGACAATTTGCTTTTATTCTAAAGAAAAAGATTCCTAAAATTTTGGCAGAGGACAAAGAATATAGTGCACAGGTTGAAGAACATCTTATTATCTCGAGATTGATCCTTTTTAGTTCCATCGTGCCAGAAAAAAACCAAAGATGAATACTTCAACAAATAGTGTGCAGGTTCTAATTACACTCTTGGCTCAAAAGTTTGATCAAATGAATTTTGAGTTCGTCCAAAGTAAAAAACATATCATGAACAAGTTGAAAAATTTAGAGAGGCATCATTCTGCTATGATATCTCAGTTTATCAGGTAGCATAGGGAAAACATGGGTTGGAAACTAAGGCCACAAAAAGAGGCAAAGGCACCTGACACCTTGAATCCTATTGGGATGGTCAGCACAGAGGGATCACCATGGTGTTTTCCCCGTGAAGAACCTCATATGGAACATAAGTGTTCAAGACAAAGGGAAGAAAAGAATTTCTCAGCACTATGGATAGGTTTAAATTCATTGATACACTTTTCACTCTCCAGGATGATGAACACATTGATATCACAAAAGAACAAATTGAAGAGATCAAGAAGTAGGGAACTAGACGAGTTCGTTTGGAAATATTGAATCAAATGGATGAAGGTTTAAACGAGAAGTTAAGGAAAAGAAAAATATTGACATACTCAAGGAGAAATAAGATGCCACCCTCACCTCCCCAATAAACGAAATATGTGCCTCCACCTCTTCCACCTCTAGTACATGACTTACTTCCACATCCTTCACCAAGAGATGAGGATATTTTCCTGAACATAAATATACCAGTTATGTTTCTTAAGATGAATATTTCGATACATGTGGTGGTGATGTGCAAGATTCCTTCTATAATAATAGAAGTTTTGAATGAATTAAAGGTACAATATGAGGCACGATATCCATCAGTGATCCTAGATACTATGTATCATGGAAAACATGGAGAGGACAATCCTCCTTTATATCTTTCTTTGGGAATAAATGGTTTTTGTTTGAATAATTATATGTTTGATTCTGGAGCCTCGACAAACATAATGTCTCTAAAGGTCATGAAACAACTTGGTTTGTGGACAACCCACCCTTATGGGAACATTTGTGGTATTAATTCAAAGAAATTGAAAGTGTACGTTCTCATAGAATATGTGGAGGTATATTTGCAGGCTTCCCCCTACATCATCCTAATCACAAATATAATTGTTATTGATGTACTATATGCTTGGGGCATGTTCTTGTGAATATGTTGGTCTGCTACCTTGGATGTTTTCTTAGTATGGACCTCACTCATGCACATATCCATATACAAGATGGGACATTTGAGATTTTGTATAGTCGATATGTTGCGAAGAATCATGTGGATGATCCAAATAGCCCCGACTATTGGAGTGATTGTGAATATGATGTGACACATCATATTATTGAGTATGAACCTTGGGATTTACTTTTTGCACAAGAAAATTGTATTGATACACTATTACCCAAGACAAATAAGTATAAGTACAATCTTGAAAATATATACCAAGGAAAGGATCCAAGATCAATCAAGATATTGGATAAAGATGAGGATAAGAAGGATCAAGAGCAAGAACAAGTTATCAAAGGGTAGTAAATGCATATCTGCCCATAGAGCCTTACATTGAATATCTACCATATGTCTAGTTTGACGAAGCAAGCCTTGCAAACATGTGGGATAAGAGGAAGGTAATTTTGGTTATGGAGCCTGATTATCTTCCTAATTCAGAGGTCTTATTTTAGCCATGTTTAGACTCCATTACCTCGCAGGGCTGTGTGGTGGGGCTTTCCCCTCCATTTCTCTCGCTAGGGGGGTCCAGAGGGGCCGACGAGAAATTTTGGAGTGCCCCCGTGGTGGGGAATTTTGGGGCAGTGCCCTCGAAGAAAAATTTTGGGAAAAAATTCCTTGTAAAATATTGTAATTTCGTAGTCAATCTAGACTATTCATTATATGGTCATAGATCCGATGGTAGAATTTATGTTAGGTATTTTTCCTTAGAAGGAAAGCCTCTTTTATATATGATAAAATTATATTACAACTGTGTGAGTGAGTGAATATTGTATTATGAGAGAGGAGACTATGAGAGAAAGAAGAGGAAGTTACAACAAGTATGATATAGGTTGTATCCCTTCATTTGTTGGATAATAACAAATGAAGGACTTGGAAATTTATGTATTGGATGTAGCCCACACTGGGTGAACCRCATATATCTGTGTCTATATTGTATTGTGTATATTGTGTGTTTTATTTCCACATGTTTTATTTTATTTCTCCAYGATCATGTTTTTCTAACAATTGGTATCAGAGAGAATGGTAACTTGCAGGAAAAGAGGGTTCCTAGTTTGAGTGGGAGAAATGGAGGAAGATGGAAATTTCAAGGTCAGGAAATTTAATGACAAAAAMTATCAGTTATGGAAGATGTAGATGGAATATTATTTATATCACAAGGATCTTTACCTACCATTGGGAAGAAAATCAAAGAAGTAAGTGAGTATGAAGGATGAAGAATGGGACATTCTTGAAAAAAAGGCATTGGGAACTATACAGATGTGCCTGGAAGCATCGATAGATTTCAATATTCCAAAAGAAAATACAATGGAGGATATGATAAATGCATTGGATAAACTATATGAAAAACCCTTGACTTCCAACGAGGTATTTCCGATGAAGAGATTATTTAATATGAAGATGTTAGAAGATGGGTTTATTTCCTATAATTTGAATTAATTCTATATCTATGTCTCTATTGTATAGTGTATCTTTCGCGTTTTATTTTCACATTTGTTTTATTTTATTTCTCCACGATCTTGTTTTTCTAATAGGGAAAGCCAAAGCATGACAAGAAGAGTGAAAGTTTTTGTCTTGGACCTTATGTCTTCAAGAAGAAGTCTAAGAAGGATACTTACTATTTATTTACCATGGATGGGAGGAATATGCCATTACTAGTTGAGGGATCTATCCTCTGACCCTATGTTGATGAAACCTAATATCTTTGGGACCTGGGCCACAAGTAAGTAGGTAGGTCATTTTGAATTTTGCATTGCATTTGTATCATATATTGCATATTCATGTCATGATAGGTTAGTTTCATTTTCATTTTGTATTTGTGTTTCCTTCATTTATGCATAGTATTTAGGATGCATTTTCTTGATTCATTTCATGTTAATTACAAGTTTTTGAAAAATGCAAAAAATTGTTTTTAATGAATAGTTGTCATGGTGAGAAAGCCACTCATCGATGATCTAATATCTTTCTTGAGTATGTGTAGGAAAAAATATTACTAGGAGATGTTGAGGTTCTCATGTGCTCTATGGCTAGCACATGTCCCCATGTAGGAGAGATATGTTCCCCCCAAGCCAGGGGTAACTAAGGATATGATGCCTCGAGGCCCATAGGTAGAAGACATGGAGTGTCAAGATCTAGTTGACTAGTTGAGCCCACATTGAGAAGACAAAGACCCTCTATCCACCACACATCACCATTCATCATCAACAACATATCAGTGTCTGTCACACTAGTTTGGTCCCCATAGCACAACGAATCTTGATTCATTAGGTAACAAGTCTCGTCTGATGGTAAGTGTCACTTTAATAATTGAACCATTTGAGAATGTTGCAAAGGGTCTTTTCTTGATTATGAAATTTTTTTCTTGGAAATTATACCCTTTTCCTTATTTCACCTTCGTGGTTGACATGGTTTCTTAGTAAGTGGGTCACACCTTAGGAAAGGGTTTCTACTAAGGGGTGTCCTTGAAGGGTCATCATACCATTCCCACTCATTTATACCAATTTCCACATCTCTTCCATTTTGTTTACTCATATTTTGGGTTTTTGGGTCCATTGACCCAAATAAGGTCTTGTACCTCATATGTGAGGAAGGGGTGGAAGGCCTAGAGGTGTTGTAGTTGGAAAAAGTTAAAAGTCATAAATTATCCCTCTAGATACTCACCCTAAGGTCATGAGAGAAATTAAAGTTTTCTCCATAAAAAATAAAGTACCTTTGAAAACACATAATTAATAAATATTTTTTTTGTTGGGAGAATTCATTTGCGATGCATTTAATTTCCATTACATATAGAACTCAATGTGTTCCTAACTTCAAGTGGAATTGCAGTGCTCTTTAATTTCCATTTCACATAGAACTCAATGCGTGGACCATAATAAATTAATGGAAAATAAAAGGGCTTGGAAAATTATTTCATTGCAAATGAGGGATGAAACACACCCTCCACATTGGAAACCACAAACAAGACAATATGAGCCCTTGATATGTCAAGAACCCCATGACCAAAAGTCATACCCCCATCCACCTCATACTCATTGCATGACTTAGAGAGGTTCCTACTGGGAAACTTTCTTTGACTTGTGGATTGACTTACCCATTAGAGCACCATGACAACCCTCCCATACTTAAATTTGGAAAATTTAATAAGGTCTTTGAGAATTTGTTTAGTTTGAAAAAGGGATATTTAATGCACATGTTTGGGTGGTTTTTTTATTAAATGTGTCTTACTTGACATCATACATGTGATTTGTGGAGCCTTAGAGGCCATACTTGTTTGTATTTGCATGAGATTTATCAATGAAAGGTATCTATGGAGGAATTATTCCATTTGAACTTCATGGGGGGTTGAAAACCCCTAGGATTGACGACATACCCCACCACAGGTTGGGCTGAGCACCTCAAAGATTTTGTGTGCTAAGGGTAGAGGACGTTACCTTTGGATGAACTCTGAAAACATTTGAGGATGTCATCATAGCCCTTTGTAGTTGGACATTTTCCTTTGGAGTCCCAAGACGTTACTTTGTAATCCTTTGATGTCATTTGGAGGCTAGGGTTTGGTAGGATTGAAGGTTCTGTAGGTGATGTGATGTGTTTTTAAGGAAGGAGATGCACATCATGACCCTTAGCTAGCACATGAGAGCTTGAAACGTGGCTTTTTGAGGCCAAATTATATTCATTTTGAGTCTCAACATCTCACTTTTAGGCCTCACTTCACCCTTTTAGGGCATGACATCAACCGTTTTAGGGTGTTACTTTATGTAATTTTTATATTTTCAAGTTGTAAGAGAAAATAAAGGGGGTCGACCCTCTTTTAATTTGTTGTTGAAAATTTTATGTGRAAAATTTGGTTTAGATGGCCTCATATAAAAATAGGACCATCTGTTTTCCTTTTCACAATTCATCACTTAAGAATTACACACTCTTGGACTAAAATTTTGAACTCTTTGGAAAATTCACTATGTCTTCTCTCTTATGAAAAAATSGATGCTACACTTATCTGTTGGTATAAATAAAGGATATATACTTCTACTGGATTTTTTTTCTTTCCCATTTCATGGAATTTATTTGTTAAAGTAAGGGTTTTTCATGCTATCTCCTGGAATAAGTAAGTAATTTCTGAAATCTTGTGTTTTTCTTCTTAATCTCAAGGTTATTAATCAAACCCTAGGAGGATTAGGGCATACACCCTCCATAAAGGAATTTTCTTCTATTTCTATTGAAAATGATTAAGTATTTCTACAAGGAGTAAGAAGGTTTAAATCATTGTAGCAAGAACTTGCTAAGGTTTATCTTCTCTAGGGAGTAAGAGGGTTTACACTAGTAGAAAATTGTTAAACCCTAGCTTAACTTGGATTCCTAAGCTAGATAATTTAGATATTTTGTGCTTTATTTGGTTTTATAAGGGTTTAATTCTCAAGAAAACATTTTATTCTCCTTGTTGGATAGGTTTTTGTCTAAAAAAGAGACTCCACAACCCAATAGATAAGGAACTAATTGGATTGGAGATTGAATATTGTTGCATTGACAAATGTGAATTGAAAGAGATTGAATTGTTTAAGATTGGATCTAAATTTTATATGCTATTAGATATCTTGTCCTCCAAGGTAATTTTTATTGGCCAAGTTATTGTGTTTCTTTAGTAAACATTAATCTATAGCTAATAGGGTTGTGACAAACTCACTCTTTCATACTCTTTTTAAACTTTTCTACCGCTGAAATTTACTTGTAAGTTGTGATATTTGATATATTTTTTAATAGTTATTGTTTGGGTGGATTACTTACTGATTTTAGTGGATAGAAATTTATGTCATATAATTTTTTTCTACAAGCTTAGGGTCATTAAAAAACTCTACTGAAAAAATTGGTTACTATCCCAATTTTTCTATCAAAGTCTTGTCTTAAATACTAGATGATTATCTACTAATTGCAAGAATTATTATCCAATACTATATGTTGAATTTGATGATTTAATTTTCATTTGTTATAAATTCCTCATCACTGATATAAATATTTCCATACTTCTGCAATTTTGGGACAACAAAGTTTCTTCTTGATTCTGCACTTGTCTTAAGGTTTATATCATCATTTCTGGTCTTATTTTCGTTCGTATAATAGTATTTTGCATGTGCACAACCTTGGTGACTATTTAACAACTCCAAAGACTCTTTCCTAAGCCCTCAATTTCATCTTAGACTTTGACCTATATGGTTTTTTTTCTAGCTCCTTGTTTCTCCCATTGCAATCTCCCTAGGGTCACCTGAGAATCCTCCCTTGTGTGGTACTTGTATTTCACTAAAAAAAAGGGGATATACATTAAGGTGACAGTGATAGGTCTCCCCATTTGTGTCACACAATTGTTTTTTGGGTTGGGATTTACCCAAAGTACAAACTGTGCGATAAAAGACACCAACCTACTGGAGACACCAATCTTCCTAGTTGAGCACCAACTCAACAAGATGTCGGAACCAACCTACTAGAGACACCAATATCCTCAACTGAGCACCAAATCAAAATCTCTTGTAGGCATCAATATACTATAACAATATTTTCAAGAAAAAACCAACTGGAAACACCAATCCTCTCACATGAGAACCAACTCAACAAGATATGTGTAGACACCAATCCTAGATATTCATACAAATATTACTTCTTACCTCACTTTCATGTGTAATTCCAAACACAATCTTTCAAACCTTATTCAAATGTATCCTTCATTCCCTAGTGATCCTCATAGAATCATTCCCATAATGTAATCATTGACGACGACATTTCCTGATAAAAACATTCACTAATGGAAAAATCTACTAATGGAAACATCAAAACATCAAAATAGTGCACACAACAACGTCATAGACCTTAATTTCTTCATAGTGCACATTTAGAACAAGAAATACCTCAATAAAATCCCCTACACTTCTCTTGCACACCTTCAGATCCCAAATAGACACCCCAACACCTTTAGCACACCTCATATCACTTATACACTCTTTATAATTTTTGTATTACTTGGTTTCACTACTGATGCAGGAGAATCACCAGCAAAGAAAGTCAACAAAGAGGAGGATAGATGGAAGCGCACGCATGCACATTTTGAGAATGTTTTGAATTTTAAAGATAAAACATTAATGTAATATCTGGGAGGATGTTTTTTCTTTTATGATTCGAAGGTTGTAACGCAGATCTTGAGCGGTTTCTCTCATCTGTTTGTTGGAGGCAATTAATGTAATAAATGTAAAATAGTTGTAGTTTTAATTTCGATAATATAGCTTAGAGTACAGGAGGGAAAACTCTAGAAAAGTCCCTCGTATGTATTGTATTGTATTATTATTCCCATTGTAAGTCAGAAGCAATAGAGCATAGGAGAGTAGAGAAGAGCAAAGATTGTAGAAGTTGCATAAGCAGATAGTTGTTTCTATTGAACCTATGTACATAAGCACTTGAATTAATATAAGAAGGCTTTAATCCATTTTCATGGTGTATGAATGGTTAATGTTCACATCTATCGAAGGGTATGTTTATGGTT
>SNQJ01S0003759.1:70034-85278 GCA_010110895.2 Picea sitchensis | reverse complement strand
TGAAAATAACCTGTGGATATATGTGTATGAAGGTTCTAGCAGGAACTAAAGGAGTCGCTTCAACTCAGGGGAATTGAAAGATCCTTAGACCGGGAGGTCAAGAAGAACTTGTTGAGGTAGGGGTGTTGCATCAGGTGGTATCAAAGCCTAGCTAACAACTTTTGTTTTCTGTAAAGGGAAGACAAAGGACAGTTGTGATTTGAATTCTGCGTGGACAGATTGAAACAATGTCGTCGAGAAGACGTCAAGAACGATAGATGCCCGATCCAGCCGTGGAAAAGGAAATGCGAGAAAATCGTTCTCTATTAGATGCTATGGAGACAAAACAGAGATGGACAGTTAATGTTGGGGACATCAGTGAGGCTGAAAGTGAGAATGAGGTCGGAGCTGAAGAAGAAGTTGTAGCCGAAGATGCTGCAGAGGAACGTCTATTCAGAGTTGTTGCAAGAATAGGTGCCATAAAGAAGATGGATATTCCAATGTACGAAGGAAACTTATACGTTGAGGAGCTGCTATATTGGTTTAGATCTCTAGATAAATAATTCGATTATGAAAGCATTGAAGAAGATAAGAAAGTAAAACATGTTGTCACTAGACTTAAAGGGCATGTTGCACTGTAGTGGGATGAACTGCAGGCTGACAGGAGTTACAAAGGAAATCAAAGAATCAAAAGATGGGATAGGATGGTTGCAAAGATGAAAGCCAAATTCATACCCAGATATTACCAAATTAATCTGTTCCGAATAATGCAGAATTTGAGATAGAAAGGGATGACAGTGAAGGAATACACTGACGAGTTTTACAAGATAAACATTAGAGTTGGTCATCGTGAGAGTGATGATGAAAAATTTGTCAGATATATGAATGGTATGAGATATGACATTCAAGATGAGATGAGCATGGTAATAATCAGGAATGTAGAAGATGCTTATCAGGTTGCTTTGAAGGTTGAAGAGAAATTGGCCCGAAAGAAACGTCAAAGGGGCAGAGGTATAAGTCATAGCCAAGGCAAAGAAGTTTCCCAAGATATATTACAGAATCCCAAGGAGGAAGATAATAAACCTCGTAATCACCCTGAAAGAGGAAGAAGTTCACATGGAAGACAATATGCCAATAGGAACACTTTTCCACGAGCAAGAGGAAGAGGAAGAGGCAGAGGAGGTGAGATAAAGTTTTTTGTCTGTGGAAAGATTAGACACAAATATTTTTAATGTCCCGATAGAAAAAGAGATGGAGGAGGCAAAGCTCACATTTTAGAATAACAAAGGTGAAATGTTGAGGCAAAAGATGCAGAAGGTGGAAGATCCTTAATGATGAGGAAAATTCTCTTGAAGCTAGAGAAAGAGGTGGAGAATCCAATCAAGAGGAACAATTTGTTTAGAACTTCTTGCAAGACCAAGGATAGGGTATGCAAAGTGATAGTGGACAGTGGAAGCACAAATAATCTAGTATCCACAGAAATGGTGGAGAAACTGGAATTGGAGATAGTTGCACACCTGAGCCCATATAAGGTTTCGTGGTTGCAAAAAGGACATCAGGTAATAGTCACTAAAACATGTTTAGTTGAATTTAATATAGGGGGATATAGAGATGAAATCTTATGTTATTTTATTCCCATGGATGTCTGTCATCTTTTGTTGGGGAGACCATGGAAATATGACATAAATGTTGTTTATGACGGAAGAAAGAACACGTATACCCTAGAAAAAGAATGGTAGGATGCATATGTTACTTCCAATTGAAGACAAGAAGGTGAAAGCATAAGAAAGAAATACTATACTTCTCATGGGTGGGAAGGAAATTTTGCATGAAGTCAAGAAAGACAAAGACATGCAGTTTGTTGTAGTAAGAAATCCTAGAGTAATCTTGACCAGTACTTCGATAGATGATCTATCGGAGGAAATTCAGGGACTGCTGGAGAATTTCGCTGATATAGTGGTGGAAAATTTACCTTGTTCATTTCCACCCATCAGAAGTATAAGCCATCACATTGACCTTATACCAGGAGCGAGTTTACCAAACAAAGAAGCATACATATTGACGCCACAAGAGAATGAAGAGGTTAAGAAGCAAGCCCAGTATTTGATGGACAAAGGATTCGTTAGAGAAATCTTGAGTCCATGCGTTGTGCCAACAATGTTAAGTCCCAAAAAACATGGTGGATGGACAATGTGTACAGATTCAAGGGCTATAAAAAAAATCACCATCAGTTATATATTTCCTTTACCCATGATGGATAACTTGATGAATTTCTTGAGTGGGGCAAAGATTTTTTCAAAAATTGATTTGAAAAGAGGATATCATCATATTAGAATAAGGGAAGGTGATTAATGGAAGACATCATTCAAGATGAATGAAGGACTATATGAATGGCTTGTCATGTCATTTGGTTTGACAAATGCGCCAAGTAATTTTATGGGATTGATGAACGAAGTCCTGAAATATTTCATTGGAAAATTTGTAATTGTGTATCTTGATGATATACTGATATTCAGTAAGAATGAGGAAGAACATTTAAGACATTAACTCTAGTGATGAGGAGGTTAAAGTAGGAGAAGTTGCTGATAAATCTAAAGAATTCGTCTTTCATGAAGAAATAACTCATTTATTTGGGGTTTGTGATCTCTTTGAATGAGTTGAAAATGGATCCGGAGAAGGTAAAAGTAATCAGAGATTGGCCATCGCCAAGGAATATCTTTGAAGTCAGAATCTTCCATGGATTAGCTAGTTTTTACTAGAATTTCATCATAAATTTTAGTGGGATTTCTACACCAATGATGGACACAGTCAAGAAAAGACATAAATATATTCGTTGGACAGAGGAAGCAGAAAAAAGTTTCAAGTTGTTGAAAGAGAAGATAACTGGACAACCAGTTTTGGTTCTTCCAGATTTCGGAAAAACATTTCAAGTTAGATGCGACGCAAGTGGATTCACGGTTGGGGAAGTATTAAGTCGAGACAATATTCCGATTACATACTTCAGTGAGAAGATGAATGAGACCAAGATGAAATATTCCATGTATGACAAAGAGTTTTATGCAGTCATACAAGTGTTGAAGAAATGGAGGCATTACTTGGTTCTGAAAGAGGATGTCTTGTATAGCGACAACCATGCTTTACAATTCATAACTCGACGGGAGAAATTGAACAAGAAACATGCAAAATGGGTTGAATTTATGAAGAAATTTACTTTTGTTATAAAGCACATTTCTGGAACTGCTAACAAGCTTGTCGATGCATTGAGTAGGAAATGTTTGATTCTGCAGGAGTTTCGTGTGAAGACCTTATGTTTTGATAACCTTAAGGGTATGTACAAAGATGATTCAGATTTCAAGGACCCTTATGAAACATGTGAAAATCTTGTTCTGAGAGATAGGAGCCAATGGATTGAGTATTTGATCCAGGATGGACTGCTATTCAAAGGAAATCAGTTGTGTATCCTAAAGAGTTCTATGAGAGAAAACCTTTTGAAGGAAAAACACAGTGGGGGATTGGCTAGACATTTCGGCCATGAAAAAACATTCACGCAACTGAACAGTTTGTATTATTGGCCAGGGATTAGGACATATGTCAAGAAATTTGTCAACGAATGTAGAATTTTCTAGCACGCAAAGGGAAAAAGACAGAATACAGGATTATATCAACCATTTCCAGTACCAGAGAGGTCATCGGATGCAATAAGCATGGATTTTGTGTTAGGAATGTCGAGGACACAAAGAGGTTGTGATTCCATATTCTTGGTAGTCGACAGATTCTCTAAAATGGCACATTTTATTCCATGTCATAAAACCAGTGATGCAACACATATTGCAAATCTATTTTTCAAAGAAGTTGTTCGACTTCATGGTTTACCCAAGAGTATTGTTTCAGACAGATATACCAAATTTGTTGGTCATTTCTGGAGGACACTATGGAAGAAGCTGGGAACATATTTATCTTTTATCTCAACATATCACCCTCATACAGATGGACATACTGAGGTAGTAAATCGAAGTCTGGGAGATTTATTGAGGAGTTTAGTAGCTAAACATCATAGTCAATGGGATCAGATTCTTCCACAAGCAGAATTTGCATATAACAAATCACCTAATAGAAGCAAAGGACAGAGCCCATTCAAGATAATGTATGGAATTCTTCCAAGAGGAGTATCTGAGTTGAGATACTTGGAGCAGAGTGAATTCAGAAGTGTTGGAGCATAAGCTTTTGTAGTAGAGATGCAGGATCTTCATAGTAAGATTAAAGAGCAGTTGCAAAATTCCAACCAGGAATATAAGCATAGAGAAGATCATCACAGAAGAGAGCTTCAATTTGAAGTGGGATATTTAGTTTTAGCGCACCTAAGAAAAGAAAGGTTCCCAAGGGGAACATACAATAAGATGAAGATGAAAAAGATACGGTCGTGTAAAATTCTGAGAAACATTGAGGCAAATGCTTACGAAATAGAATTACCAGATGGATTTGGAATATCACCCATATTCAACGTAGCAGATATGTATCCTTATAGAGAATATGAAGAAGGAGACAAATAATATCATAAGGAAATTCAGTGGGTTAAACAGATGCCTGTCGCTGAAAATCCGCAGATGTAAAAGATCATTGATCAAAGAATTAGCAAGAAGACCCAGAGAAAGACATGTTTTGAATATATGATAAAATGGAAAGGACACCCGATTGAAGATGCCAGTTGGGAAGATGAAGTGGCTATCCAAAAACATGGACAAATAGTGGAGGAGCTCATGAATAGGAGTTCATGAATTTTTTCAACCAGAGGAGTATGATGTAGGAGCATCGCCAACAAAGAAAGTCAGCAAAGCGAAGGACAATTGGAAGCGCACCCGTGCACATTTTGAGAATGTTTTGAATTTGAAAGATAAAAAATTAATGTAATATATGGGAGGATATTTTTTCTTTTATGATTCGGAGGTTATAACACAGATCTTGAGTGGTTTCTCTCATATGTTTGTTGGAGGCAATTAATGTAATAAATGTAAAATAGTTGTAGCTTTTAATTTCAATAAGATAGCTTAGAGTACAGGAGGGAAAAATCTAGAAAAAACCCTTGTATGTATTGTATTGTATTATTATTCCCATTGTAAGTTAGAAGCAGTAGAGAACAGGAGAGCAGTGAAGAGAATAGATCGTAGAAGTTGCATAAGAAGATAGTTGTTGCTATTGAACCTATGCACAGAAGCACTTGAATTAATATAAGAAGGCTTTAATCCATTTTCATGGTGTACGAATGGTTACTGTTTGCATCTATCGAATGGTATGTTTACAATTGGTTTATATTATCTGTTATGCATTTGTTTCAATGCTGTGTATGTATGCTCTTGATTTCATGTTGAATGTATGAAGTCTGTGAGAGGAAGAGTATGATTTTCAATTATTTCTCATCGTGAGAATTCCTGCAAGGAGTGCAGTGAAAGTTTGCAAGGAGTGCGTTGAAAAGGGTCTCAGTTTCATCTCAGAAAAGCTCAAGAGGGATACCATTGTTCTCACACACGTAGAAGTGCGAGTATAGCACAGATCCGTGCAAGGTGTGTGTAGGCTGGTTGAAGTCTTAGAATTTTCCAACCAAGGAGAGTGGTTGAGGAACTGTTGTTGCAAAGAATGCGCAGAGTTGGAAGTGTGGAATAAACAGAGGTTATTGTGAATGCCACAAGGAGTGCACACAAGAATTCCTTAGAATCCTCGAGTAGCAGCAAATTATAAGCTCAGGAAAGATAGGGACTTCGAGAAGGTCGAGGTAAAGACGAGGATTGTAGTCGCCTCGTAGAGGTTAATCTCAGGAGGAAAAGGTGCCAAGTTCTTTGACTGGGAGTCTTTGAGAAGTTTGAATAGATGGTTGAAATTCTCGGAGGGAGGATCACCAAAATTCNAGAAGGTCGAGGTAAAGACGAGGATTGTAGTCGCCTCGTAGAGGTTAATCTCAGGAGGAAAAGGTGCCAAGTTCTTTGACTGGGAGTCTTTGAGAAGTTTGAATAGATGGTTGAAATTCTCGGAGGGAGGATCACCAAAATTCCATGGGCCATTGGATATAGCAGATCCAAGGAGAGGTTAAGGTTGAGTGCCTTTCAACACTCGAAAGCTCATAAGGGTTACTAGTCATTATATTGGAGTCAACGAGGGCCGTTCGTTTAGAAATTTGAGATTTCATCTTTTTGGGAGTCGGAAGTGTGGAGGAGTTTGAATTTGAGATTTGGGAGTTGGGAAATCCTGACGGGATCTGGATCGTCAGATCATAGAAGGATCTGGACCATCGATCTGAGAAGAAGAAGTCATGAGTTTAGACTTCGGGGGAAAATAGGAGTGTTTTATCATAAATTCTCAAGACGTGAAATCCCAACGTGCTCAGAGGTGGACCCCAGGACATGACTGAGGTCATATGGTCGAGAAATAAGGGAGGAAATGAGGACCCGTTAGCTCATTTCGTGGTTTTGGGGATTGAAGGAGTCAGAGGGACTCGCATCAGAATTCACGAAGTCGCGAAACCCGAAATACCCTTTCAGGAAAAGGTTGTGGTCACATCGTCTGCTCACATGGAAGGAGGTTCATGCCTTGTTCTTCTCCGCGCAAGCGTAACTTCTGAAAATGACATGTGGATATATGYGTATGAAGGTTCCAATAGGAACTAAAGGAGTCGCTTCGGCTAAGGGGAATTGAAAGATCCTTAGACCGGGAGGTCAAGTAGAACCTGTTGAGGTAGGGATGYTGCGTCAATTACAAATGTGCACATCTATAATGTATTTATACTAATTATTTCCCCACTTTCAGGGCATACTTGTAAAGACTAGTTGATCCGACCTCAATTTTATGGTTGGGTTATCGGATGGAAAAATTCATATCTCCTCATTATCAGGGAGTTAGAGGGGATTCCATATACTATTCAAAATGTATTAGAATAATATTTCCAAACATATAACTTGTGCTCCAAATTTAGCTATGTATGTAAGGTCTAAATTCCTTCAAAAAAAGGGTATATCCAAACTAAACATCAAAATCCAAAAGTAATGCTTTCAACAATATCCATCTTACAATCTTTATATTAGACATCTATAGGATTGTAATATTTATCTTGGAAATTTGTAGGCTCCCCCTATATTTGAAATCAATGACAACAATATTTCCAACAACATAAAGATTTTCTATAGGGTCACTGGCATCAAAGTTGGATATGGATGCTATCAAGATAGTTTGAGCATAAAAGATGGGTCACGAGGACTTGAACATCATAAAGGCATAAAAATGATAAACTAGAGATATTATTGAATCTTGTTGTGATAAAGGGTGTTGAATGAATCCTTGAACCAACATGTGATTCCTTTGCAGGTCTTTTTTCTATACGTTCAAGTGGGATATGAGTGTGGTGACTAGGTTTTGTGCATTAGGAATGGGTCTATATGCCTAAACATGGTTAAGGGGTAAATAAGGGACTTAATACATAATTGAACCTTATTGAGCTTAAGAACCATGAATAGAAACTAGAAACAATGATATCTTCCCTCCCAAGGGGGTATTTTCCCTTATAGTTGGATATAGGTGCCATTAATATGTTTCACCCAAAACATTTGGGTGTGGAGGGCTTGACCATAGTTGTAGTAGGGAAAAAACATCCTGATACCCTGAACATTGGTCTAGGGAGGGAACAAATAACCTTATATATCTTCTTATGATGAAGTTCCATGAAAAACACCAAGGAATTTCAAGTGTCTTGATACAATTGAGGGGGGAAACACAAGCCTTAGATAAGGTACAAATATTCTAATCATCTAAAGCACAAAAAAAATCCCTCAAAATACCACACCCAACCTCTTGAGGTTCTAGGTAGCTTATAGGGCTCAAGGGTCATGAACAACACCTCAAAAGAACATTGATGACCTCTCAAGGGGGTATTTGTTCTCCAAGCAGGGATATGGGCATCATTACAAGATTTTTAGAACTCGGTACGGGTTTTGGGTGCTTGGACACAATAGAGAGAGGAAAAAAAAGACTTAGATCCTAAAGGAATATTCTAGGCATCTAGTTCCACCAATGACATGTTGAACAACCATAGAGGACCTTTCCAAGGCATCATAGGTCTCTAGATCGGGATAGTGAGCATTATGGTTTTTTGAATGTTGAGTATGAGTATATGGCACCTATATATGATTATGGGAACAAAACCCATAGTTAGGCCCTAAAGGAATACTAAAATATTTTTGGGTCAAGAATGGCACCTTGAACCACCACAAATGATCTATCAAGGGAATCATTTGTCTTTAACTAGGTATATACACATCGCACTATTTTTTGAGAATTGGGTAAGGATCTCAAGGCCCTAGATATGGAAAGGGGAGGAAACATGAATTTTAGGACCTACAGGAAGATTATGTCCGTTTAGGACCAATAAGGAGGCCTCAAATAACCACACATGGCCTTGTGAGTGTATTGTTATCCTACGATTAGGATTTCAATGCGACTAGGTTTTTTTGAGAAGTATGTATGTGTGTGAGGTCCCTAGAAATCATTTATGGATTAATTCCATGAATTTGGTCATAAAGAAACATTTTAGGCATCTATATCAATGAAAAATCCATTGAATCACCACAGATTATCTCTGGAGGCTATCATTGGCCTTTGAGAAAGGATGTTAGTGCCCTCACAAGGTTTTGATCATTAGGTATAGATATCAATTATAATTTGATATGGTATAGGGGTGAAACTCAAGCCTTATCTAGAGTACTAATCTTATAGGAATCTATGGATAAACATGATGCATTAAACAAACACACTTTGCCTTTCAATGTCTTAGGTAGATTCTAGGTCTCAAGGGTCATGAATAGAACATCAAATGACCATATATGACCTCTTGACGAGATCTTTGTACTTCAAGATGGGATAAGGGCATCATTTTGAGAGTTTGAGTACTAGGTATGTCTCATGCATCCTTGGACATGATTCAAAGAGTAAACCAAAGACTTAGATTGTAAAGGAATCTTCCAGGCATCTAGGGCCATCAACATGTTGAACCACCATAACTAAATTTTCCAGGGTATCGTTCATCATTGGATGGGGATAGTCAACATTATAAGTTTTTAAACATTGTGTATGAGTCTCTATAACATGGATATGGTTAGGGGAAAATACCCTAGTTAGGACATAAAATAATAATATAGACATTTGTGGACAATAATCACACTTTGAACCACCAAAAATGACCTATCGAGGGCATCCTTTACTTCTAAATAGGTATAAAGGTAATGCTCACATTTTTAATCACTAGGTATTGGACTCACTAGGAAAAATGGACATTAGGCCATAAAAAAATATTCTATACATCTAAGTCCAAGAAGGATGCCTTGAAAAACCAAACATCACCTCTTGAGGGTATCATTGGCCTAGAATTACAAATGTCGATGCCATTAGGTGGTTTTGAGAAGTAGGTATGTGTCATAGTGCCCTAAAAAAGGTCATGCCTTAGGTCCTAAACAATTATTTGAGGCATCTAGATCCATGAATAATACCTCGACGTGCTACACATTACCTCTAGAGGGTATCATTCTCCTTTGAGAAAGATGTTAATTCCCTCACAAGGTTTAAATCATTATTTATGGGTATAAAGTCATTCATACAGGGGTAACATAAGCCTTAGTTGAAGTAAAAATATTGTAGACATGTAGGGACAAAGATGAAACCTCAAACCACCAAAATTGACCTTTGAATGTCTTAGGAAGCTTCCAGGGACCAAGCATCATGAATGACACCTCAAATTGCCATAGATGACCTATTGAGGGGATACTTTTCCTTTAAGTGAGGATATGGGCATCATTTGGAGATTTTGAGTGCTTGATATGGGTCTTTGATTCTTGGAGGAGATCAAGAGAGGAAACCCAAGAATTATGTACCAAAGGAATATTTTATGGATCTAGTTCCATCAACGATGCATTGAAAAACCACAAAGGATATTTCCGAGGTATCCTTGGTATTCAAATGGGGATAGCCAAAATCATGATTTTTTGAACATTAAGTATGAGTATTTAGACCCTAGATATGATCACAGAAGAAAACCCAAGTGTTAGGACCTAAAGTAATATTATAGTATTTTAGGGATAATCATGTGACCTTGAATCACTTATCGAGGGAATTGTTTTCCTGTAGCTAGGTATATATGCACCACTACAATTTTTAATCACTAGGTATGGGTCTTTGTGCTATAGACATAGCTAGGGGAAGAAAAATGAATTTTAAGCTCTAAATGAATCTTCTGCCCATCCAGGGCCAAGAAGTATGCCTCAAAGAACCACACATTTCCCCTCAAGGGTGTCATTAGACTATCATTATGAATTTCAATGCCACTAGGTGGTTTTGAGAAATAGCCACGTGTCTCTAGACCATGGAAATAATATAGGGAACAAGGGCATGAATTTGGTTTTAATCAAATATTTATGGCTTCCAAAGCCATGAAAAAGTCCTTAAAACACCACACATTACCTATGTATTGCATCCTTGGGCTCTAAGAAAGGATTTTAGTGCCCTAAGTAGGTTTTGATCATTAGGTACGGGTCTCAATATTGAGAACCATGAATAACACTTACAAACCATGACATGATCCCTCTTTAGAGAGTCCTTGAAATATATTCTCTGGCTCAATTTCCATGAACAACACAACCAAAGTTAAAAAGCCTTGATATGTTCTAGTGTTGAACCCAAGCCTTATCTGAAGTAAAAATATTCTAGGTATATAGGGAGAAACAAAATTACTCAAACCACCACACCAAACCTCCTGACATTTTAGGAAAATTATAGAGCTCAACGTTCATGAATGTATCCTCTAACAACCATAGTTGACATCATGAGGGGATATTTGGAATTCAAGTGGGGGTATGGTCAGATTAGAATAATTTTCATCAATTCTAATAGGACTCTGCATCCACCTTAGAATTTGTGCATATTATAATGTGCATGTGTTTTGTTAGCTCTCTGTAAACTTCGTTTGGCTGAGAAACGAATGACAAAGGAAACCTACAAACCAACTTTTAGATCTAAAACTAGCCTTTCGGACCTGGAGAGGGATATCTCGGGAGACTTTGTCTCGGTACATGATATGGCTTTGAGCTATCGACTAGATTTAACACTTTTGAATAATAAGTTCTGGTTATATTAGCACAAAAGAGTAAGACCTTGGGCTATGGAGTCATTTCGAGAAAACGATAGAAACAAATGAATCATGACTGAACTTGAGAGGATAAAGGCTAATTGCACAACAATCTTCAGTGAAAAATCATTGTGTGAGAAGGGGGGGGGACCACATGAAGCAACTCAGAGCACCACTGAGGATGAATTCAAAGTTAACTTGGAGGGGAAAAAGGTTTGTCTAACAGGTGTGAATCCCAGGTTCGAAATTACGTTCCTATGCAGAAAAAAATAGATATGAATAAAAAATACAGGAACTATGTATGCAAAGAAAGGAAACAAGACATCCAACTGCTACAATTAGAATCTTTTCATGAAAGCTTCAGGACTTTTGCATTAAATTTCGATCGAGCTCAAACTGCATTCAATGGTCATTGTCTACACTAGTTCTCCAACCAACCTAGCTTACATTGAAAAGATCAAATATATAGGTGAGGTCATTGCTTGGGATACCCTACTCTCTAGCTATTATCTTTAGAATTTAGGAAACCGACTTCTCTACGCTAAATGACTCTCCACATGACGCCTTTCCAAAAATAGAAAACAACTACATCTGGTCGCATCATGAATGCTTTCACTTTTCGACAGGGATTCAGTTATCAGCAAGGTCTCGTCGTGGGGAGAGGGATGTCTCAATGCCTTCCTTTGACAAGATATCTGAATGATCAAGTATTCTGTCAGACTCCCTCAATCCACTGTAACGGCCTTGATTTGTGTCGCGCGATCATTTGTTGGGGTTTTTTCATGGCAAGTGGCTACTGATTGTCGTGGCCATTATCAAAATGACAAAACCTTCTAAAGGTGATGCCTCCTTCAAAGTGTAAATATCCATGCTTCGTTTGATGATAAAAGAATGAACTCAGTTAATCATGTATCTTCTGCGTGCTGGAAAGAGCTACGCAGAATTTCTCCTCTGCCACCTCACATTCTTTGAAATGCTTCACATTCCTTTCTTCTGACATCCTTTGTGTTTCACGTAGCTGTACGATTATATATTGAGACTCTCTGAGTTGTCTCTTGAGCCACGCCATGTTTCCTTCGTGGCCTTGCAATGCTTACACTTCAAGGGTCTTTGATGCCAACTGTCATCTTAGTTCCCTGTTTTCCTGGTAAAGCTCAGCGATAGCGAGTTGTGCTTTCTTTAGTTGTTGGGACGATTCTCGAACATATGCGCCTTTGATATTTGTCTTTCTCATTCTATTCCAGATTTATCATCTTGTACCTTTGACCGGTTCTAGTCGTATGGCATGCATAAGTAATTCTTTGGCAGCTGACCTCATGTGCGGTTTGCTTGGGACTAGATTTTCCCCAACTTCCTTGTTCTTCTTTGGCCTGCCCCTTCTCCGAGGTATTTTTTGTTGGGGGGACAAGGCTTCCAACGTCCCTTATTTTTGCACAACATCTTCAAACACAACCTTTGTGCGGTGTGATATTACCCTTTCCGTGCGTAGAGGGAAATCCCCTTTTGGATCCTTGGGGATGCCTGCTATGAGAAAGAAAGAATCCCAGTCTCTTCCCAACCATATTAATTCCTCCAACATAAGAAGTTTAATCAGAAAAACATGAGAGAGATTACTTTTCAATTTATCCAGTTCAGCCTGGGCGTTGCCTGCCGTTTCTCAGAGGTCCTGGTCTAAGAAAAAGGGCATATTTAATGTCTTCCTTCATGTGAAGTGAATCGACAATCTAATGTGGTGCGAATTTATCCTGTCGAATCTACCTTCATAGGTGAAATATTTCATGATTACTTCAAGCAATTTCCGAAAAGGTTCCTGCAAATATCTACTTGGAATGGTTGTCTCGATTCTCCCACCTAAACAATATCGCTTAATAAAATATTTGTAGCACTACGCATCCAAAGGCATTCCTTTGAACTACCTTTTTCTACGCAGAGGGATCTCTTTTGCGATCGACAGAGTTTCCTCTGTCACCTGGAAAATGACGCCTGAGATCACTGCGCAAAATCCATTGAAACTGAATGCAAACTGCTCGACTAGACTCATATTGAATCCTTGAATTTTCCTGCAAAAAGCCATGCACCCGAACTGTTCAAAGGATGTTCTGACCTCTGGATCTTCGTTGATCAACGTCAATTTTTGGGGCTCATGTCCATAGTGCAAAACATATTTGTGAGGTTTCCATAGTGCTCTTCCTTATATTTTGGGAGGTTTCCATAGTGCAAAACATATTTGTCCTGTGCACAATGGATCTAGCATGGGCCCAAGGCAGAAAAATTGATAAATGCGGGCTTGCGAGAAGAGATACAAATAGTGCATAAGCCCGATTGGTGAATGGGATGAGTGCAGAAAATCTGGAATTTATAATAGAGAAAGTGGGAGGCGGAATCATGCCAGAGAAAACTAAATTCATGGCGACTAGATATTTGGAAATGAATCAAATATCTTCCATAGAGCCCTTGCATGTGTAAAGTACAGTTGATAAGAGTTGCAAGGCATACTTGATATGAACGCCACAATTTTTCATTCTTCCAGCCCCCATAATGAGCTGATGATGGTCACTTCACTTGCCGACGTGACTTCGATTAACAACTTGCCTCGACCTAGGGCACGTAGAAACTCCTTTCTTGAGAGGACCCGACTCTTTGGGAACAAACTCATACCATTTACACATGTTTTGACTCTGACATCCCTTCCCGACTCCAAGGGCCAANTTGCAAGGCATACTTGATATGAACGCCACAATTTTTCATTCTTCCAGCCCCCATAATGAGCTGATGATGGTCACTTCACTTGCCGACGTGACTTCGATTAACAACTTGCCTCGACCTAGGGCACGTAGAAACTCCTTTCTTGACAGGACCCGACTCTTTGGGAACAAACTCATACCATTTACACATGTTTTGACTATGACATCCCTTCCCGACTCCAAGGGCCAACCGGCCACTTGCTGACTTCAACCCTTTTTTTGTTCAGTACCTGACTTCACATGCCTTGACACACAGGCCATGAATCGACTAAGACCGACCCTAGCTGGAGAAGAAAATGGTGGTGCTAAAAGTTGGATCCAATGGGGATGTTATCCTCCCAGAGAGGTAACAAAGAAAATCAGACTAGGTGCCTGAGCATTGGGCCTTATTCGACTTTCAGACACTGACATATGAAAAACAAAATGCAACCTAAAATTATCGACGCAGTTCCTAAAAGACTTAGCATAAAATCAGGGCCTTCACTTTGGGCTTCCATTTTCTGCTAACATACTGACTCGACACAAAACAAAACAACTATTTACAATGATATGTGACTTAAACAAACTTTATTTCACTAGATAGTGTTTGAGGAACCTGCCGTTTACAGGCCTCCAACCAACACACTCTCCATTTAGTTCTTCTAGAAAATAAGCATTATTTTTGCAATATGCGTTGATTTTGAACGGACCCATCCAAAGATTATCAAACTTTCTGTGATTTCCTTTATATTCATTTCTTGCATCCCACTTCAACACCAGATCCCCCAACGAAAACTCCTCTTGATTGTAGTGCTTGTCAAAGGTTTTATTCATCCTCTCCTGATGGAGTTGTGATCGATTGTACACCTGTTCCCTCATCTGTTGTATGTGGATCAACTGATTTATTCTCCTCTACATTTCATCTAGCTCATCCTCCTTCTCTTGCAACAAATTTTTGACCGGAAACCCCAGTGAGGTGTGGAAAATTTCATCTGCACTGTATACAATCTGGAATGGTGACGTCGAGATGGAATTTTTGGTGGTAACCCTATCTGCCCATAGCGCATAAATAATCTTTTTATGCCAGGCCTTATTGTTGTCTTGCAGGAGCCTCTTGATGATCCGGGTCAAGTTTTTATTCGATGATTCTGATGGCCCATTTCCTTGTGGGTAATATGTCGTAGAATGCCCCAGGTTTATATTGTAATCCTGAAAAAACTTCTCCATCTTATTGGACTTGAATGCGGTCGTGTTGTTTGTTATGATCTTGATAGGGCATATGAATATTTACAAGATGTTTGTCTCCATAAATTGGATTATGACTGCGTCGGTAGCCTTCTTCGTGGGGATCACTTCTATCCATTTCATGAAGTATTCTGTGGCCATC